>BJBW01005722.1:99997-129882 GCA_004320125.1 Scolopax mira
GACTCCACCACCTCCCTGGGCAGGCTGTTCCAGTGCCTGACCACTCTTTCAGTAAAGTAATTCTTCCTGATATCTAATCTAAACCTCCCCTGCCCCAACTTCATACCATTTCCTCTGGTCCTGTCGTTATTCCCTTGGGAGAAGAGGCCAACCCCCACCTCTCTACAACATCCTTTCAGGTAGTTGTAGAGGGCAATAAGGTCTCCCCTCAGCCTCTTCTCCAAACTAAAGATGCCCAGGTCCCTCAGCCTCTCCTCATAGGGTACTGGAACAGCCTGCCCAGGAAGGTGATGGAGTCACCATCTCTGGAGGCATTGAAGAAATGTGTAGACATGGCACTTCAGGTCATGCTCAAGTGCTGGGATTCTTGGGTTTTGTCTGTCTGTGGGTGGGTGTGGTGTGGGCTTGTAGTTTGTTTTTTTGGTTAGTTGGGTTTTTTGGGGTTTGGGGTGGTTTTTTTGGTGGTTGGACTCGATGGTCTCAAAGTTCCCTTCCAACCATGAATATTCTGTGATCCCTCTCTGCTCCCAGGCAGAAACCCCCACAGACCAAAGCCCAGGTCTCCACTCAAGCTTCTAAATGGTGGCCTCCTCTTAAAGATTATGGGAATTCCCACTCCGGGGTCCTGACGGCAGTTGCCTTGGGAGAAGGGAAACTTGTGCCCAGCAGTGGGCTGCTGCCAACCCACTGCAAAACTGCAGCCCCCTGCAGCTTTCCCTTCCTCACTGGTTTGCTGCTGTTCACCACAGCCCTGCAGAACACGCGTACATTTAAGGAGAGCTACAATTGCTCTTTGTGGGTTTTTTTCCTCCTTTTCAGGTGCTTTGCAGAAGGCGTTGGATGTGAGATGCCTACGTATGTTTTTTGCAGCACAGGCTGCCATGGCATTAGTCGAAGGCCGCCAGACGCCATGGTCTGCATAAGTGTCTGACTGGTCTGCGGGGTGCTGGCACCCCAGGGAGCACCACCAGCACCCCAGGGAATGTCAGGGAAAGGTGAGGAATTCCTGCACAGCTTCTCCCCGGCGCAGCACCCTGCCTCCCTGTCCTGATGGATCTCTTCTCCTGAGGTTTTCACCAGTGGCTACAAGTTTCAGATGTGGATTCAAACCTGTCGCTCCATTCAGCAACTTCTCCCTCTGCCTCCCAGCTCTCTGCCTCTTTTTTTTTTCTTTCTTTTTTTTTTTTCCATGGGAAAGACATGGCAAATGGTTGAAAATGTGCAGAGATGGGGGATTCTCTTTGCATCCCTTAGCTGACAGCTGCATTAAGGTACTTCTGGGAACACTGAGAACATGTACCTTCAAAATTCCTTTTGTCCCTGGTGTCACACCATATTAAGGAAACATGCTAAGAAAAGCAGACCCAGGTATTTGTTCCTTTCCCCTTACAGATGTTATTCCACAGCTTTCACCTGCCTGTGTGTCAGAAGGAGGTGCTGCCTTGGCAAGAGTAGGCAACAGGGGGCTTTCGGCTGATGGGAGACAGTGAAAAGGACGCTGCATCCCGCAATTACCACGCGGAGGAGACGGGGCACATGTGCTGCACGCACTGCTGCAAACCCTTCTCTGAGCTGACAGTTCTACCTCCACAAACTCCACGTAGGCTGGGTACTGCCTGCTTTGTCAGTGAGCGTGGGCAGAGGTGCTGCAGCCACCAGCTCCCACCTCAAGGACTTCTGAAGCTGTTGTGCCCTGTCAGGCTGTTGCCTGTTGTTTTTCTTGAGGTTGTTTTCTTGAGAATGCCCCACATGAGTTTCAGTGTCAGTGATGCTCATGGCATGGATAGGTTTGCCTGGCTCCCCAAAAGGCACCTGTGGTGTACTTTAATCACAAGCAGCATTGACATCAAAACCTCCCGAGTCTGATACTGCTGGAAAAACCCAGAGAAGACTACAGAAGTGGTGAGTGCCTTGTAGTTTGGGTAAATAGGGTCTTTAAGGGCTTTCAGTGGATCAAGTATCAGTGGAAATGCTTAGTCTCTCTGTATTTAAGAGAGCAGAAGACCCCTCAGGAGCCTGGGAGCTGCTCTACCCTGCTGGCACCTTCCCACGGAGGAAGTGCCTTCCACAATTACTAGCTGTATCTAAAAGCCCAAGAAAATATCCCCTGCAGTGTCCAAAAAGGCAAAGCTGAGCTGGCCTCGGGCACTGCTCCTACAGGGCTTCTTGCTGACCACCTGGAGGAAGCCACATGGGCTGGTGGCTGAGCAGGGAGTGTGAAACGGAGGCGCCAGGACCACAAAGGGGAGCAAGTCACACCTCAGGTTGGACAGAAATACATGAGGCTTCCTGTAGGACATCTTCTGTCCCATCACCTCTGACAAGTGCTGTAGCCCAAGACATGAACCATGTTTCCTCAGACCCGCCTGTGACATAAAAGCTAATCCCAGCCTCAGCAGCACCACCAGCCTCATGGCTCAGGCATCTGTAAACTGGTGAGCTGGATGATGTATGATGTGCTATTTTCCCAAGGTGAAATATGAGTTTGGCTTTTCAATAAATCAAAAGAGACAGCTTATTTTATATTGAACAGTAGTTTCATCCAGAAAAAAAAAAAAAAGAAGCAGCAAGCTTTATACTTTATTACTCATAAGAGGCATCATTTTTTTGGGTCTGAAGACAAATCTTTTATTTAAAAGCTGAATTCAAAAGCTGCCAATGTGTGAAGAGTCCCTCCTGTACAAAGCCTGTGTACCTTTCTGACAGCAGTATTTTGTCTTTAAAACTCTGACACTCTCTAGTCTCTTTGTCTCCACATGAAAGAGTCTTTTGGGAGGTCTCTCTCATGGTGAGAGTCTGAATCCTTTATCTGACAGAGGAAGTTCTGTCTGCCAAGTCCCATCTGGACCAGTCCACTTGAGTGGAGCATTGAGTTAAACCTTCCTGTCAGAGTCCTGGGGGTGAGGACTGCAGGAGCTGTTATGAGGCAAAGACACTGAACGCAAGGATGTGTGTCAACATAAAATTTCTGCAGGAAAAGCAATAGCTTCAATTTGATTTGAAGTTAAACCTCCCTGGTGCATGAAAGCAGGGGGTTTGAGGATTCCCCACTCACCCCGCAGGAGAGCTGGGTGCCCATGGGGTGCTGCCTCCTCTGGGATGCATTTTTATGCCAGGGGATGAGCTTTTCCACACCAGTCAGGGTCACCCCGGGAATTTGTTTCCAGACCTGGAGAGCATCAGCATGGCCTGTGACCCTGAGCCCCAAGAAGAGGGACCTGCACACCAAATAAACTCAGAGGGCATCGCCATACCCTCTATGTAGGATAAATAGGTGTCTGTGGACATAAATCAGCCAAACAGAGGTTTGCTGAGCTGCTCCTCTCTGTCTCTACCCCCTTTCCCATCCCACCAGTGTGCAGCACTGCTCCTGGCATGTGGTGGCCCTGCTTTGGGAACAGCACCTGCTTTTCCTTGTCTTAATGTGTCCCGAAACCTCCTTGGCATCGTCAAGTGCCCCGTGTGAAATTAATTAACCCAGGGGGTAGCAACACTGGTTTACAAAGGCTTCCTGAAACACGTGTGCACGGAGTTGCTCAGTCCTGAGCACACTGTCACACCAACTGTGTGTCTTCACTTGCACTTTCAATCAGTGTTTAAAAATCATAAAAAGCCATCTGCAGGCAGGATGTGTTTCTAATGCTGTGCAAACTGGGTTATACAGCTCTGAAATTAATTTGTAGACTTGTTTCCCTTTACTGCAGCATCTAAGCAGGAATTGGATGCTGGCAATATGCTTTTTTCATGTCTCTATTGCTGTTTTTAGTTAAAACCTCCACATTTTAAACCTCTGGTCTTCCCTGTGCAAATCATTCACTTAGCACTTACAAGGGACGGATGGGTGGCTAGACTAGACAACTTAATAGCTATTTTTCATCTTATGTTTTATGATCTTCCCATAAAGATGTACACGGTGATAATCCTTACTATGGCTTCCTGGGGGTTGAGCAGAAGCGTGCACCTGCTTTGGCTGTGATAAGTGACTCTCTTGATTGTGTGTATGCACTTGAAAACCATTTTGGAAGGCGGCAGCTGCCTCCTTCCAGCATGTAGCACTGTTTGCAGATGACAGCAACTGGCATCTTCTGCAATGTCACCATCAGTAGGTGATGGGGGAGGCAGCTAAGGATATCTTAAAGAACTCAGTGCCCAGTCAGACTCCCCCAGCCCTGCAAAGCCTTCTGAGACCACGTGTGGGGCTCTTCATTGGGTGTGCAGGGCCAGCTCGCAGGGCCACAGGGTCTTCCATGAGCTTCTGGGGTGACAATGGGCTATGGGCCACTCCAGTCCACTCACTGCGGTATTTGTCCTGCTAAACTACCCAAACAAAAGGATGCCGCATGGTGGCCTGTGAGAGAGGTGGTTGCCATGGACTCTGTCGGGGGGGAGGGAGGGGTGGGTTCCATCTCTTTCCACAGAGGAGGGCTAGACGCAGGTGAAGAATGAAGATCCCACTCCCCAGCTTCTGGCAGCCTACCGTTAGGCTGGGGTGAGGGCAGTCCCTCAGCTGTGTGCTACCACCACATGTCACCAGACAAGGACAATACGCAAGTGCTCTGTCTGCCATGGCTGTGAGGTCGACCCCCTAAAGGCAGGTACTGTGTTTCAAGGCATCAAGTAAAGAGACTTTCTGAGGCTTCTGGGTCTCCACCAGAGACCTGCATCCAATCCTGTAGAGCAACAAGGGAGACTCAAGGCATCTCCGGGTCAAGAGAATGAAGAGTATTGCAGGAGGAGCTGCTAAGAAGGCATCTCCTCCGCAAAACTGGCATGAGAGATCACTATCCTTTGCCTTTCACTGCCCTACCAGTGAGGATCACGGTGGGAGGGCACGTCTTGCAGGGCAGCACCATGCTGGACCACCTCCATCTGCTCCATCTATGGAGCTGATGAGCTGTAGAGATGGCACGGGGACCAGCCAAGTAAACGGGAAGTAGGGCTACATCAGCGTGAAACAGCTTGTCCAAAATGCCTGCTACTTTTTCACCAATTTCTGAAAATACACAACTCTGTAATAAAAGGTTGGGCTCCTGACTCATGAGAACCAGTTTAATTTACAGAAGGAGCTTACTCCTGAGGGAAGATAATCTGCCGTGCACTAAACAAGCATTTCTTGATGGGCTGCCTCCCACAGCCAGAGCCATGTCCACTCCTCCCCTTCTTCCCCAGCATCGACGTGCTGTCCTGGGCTTGACCAGCCCCAGATGGGAGTGGGCTGGATGGCCAAGGTGGGGTGTAAGAATCGCGCTGAGATACGTCACCCACCATGAGTAATGCTGACGGTGCCTCTGGGACGTACCAGGAAGAGCTTTGTGCTGCAGGAAGGTGAGCTGCTCTGTAATTATTTCCTCTGAGCTGCAGGAGAGCTTGCCTGCCCTTCTGGGCATGGATGAGTAATTATGGGCAGACACTGGAGAAGTAACCCACCATGTGCAGGTGACTTGGCCAATGCCACCACTGTGGAGCTGGTGACTTCTCAGGCATGGGGAAGTGGCACCAATGTTTATGTGAGTTTGCCAAGCTGGCTCTGCTTGAAAGGGGCACCAAACATGGCTAAGAAGGTATGTGGATGGGTGGGAATTGCTTTGAGCACAGATCAACTCCACCTTGAAGGTGTGCTGTCTGCCACTTCACAAACCAGCTCAGCTTCATTACCCTAGAGGAAGGAAAGATGTCTGCCACATGTTGTGTTACTCCAGCTGCTGGTGGGGTAGTCCCAGTAGTCCCAGTAGCAAAAAGGGTCTTTTAGTGGTTCACAGGAAGTCACCCAGTGCTGTAAATGCCGTGTGTTCATCACTGGTGACATGCTGATATAGGGATGCTGTGCGCTACTGGGACATGAAGCATTACCAAGGTAAAGCTGCTGTGGTGTGATGCAGGCTTCAGCTTAATCAGGTCCCTGTCCAGCAAAGTCAAGGTGAACTCTGACGTCTGCTAATAGCAGGCAATGAAACATATTTGGGGCTGTCCAGGAAGTGAATCCACTATCAAGCCCAACTTGCAAATGCTGTTTTGAAATTGTCTTTTCTTATCAGTGGACTCCTCCTGCTTCGAGTTTCCTGCGCTCCTGAGGAGCCTGCAGAGACAGATCTAACCCGTGGGGAGGAAGATGAAGGATTGCATACACCACAGCATCCATCTCTGATCTGGCCCTTGTCAGCCTCACAAATTGTCTTAAACTCCCTCCCACAGTGACCTTAAAGGCAACAAGATCCCAACACAGCTAAGTCAAACCCAGTATAGGTTCTTTGGCTCATTGCTTCTGAGCCCTTCAGTCTCCCAGGCTGCCAAGATCTTCCAGACACCCATGAAGCTAAGAGCCTCTCTCTTAAAATGTAAAAGCAGTATGGAGGAATGGAAACTTGAAGATGTCCTTCAGACCACTGCTTATTGCCAGGTGTGACCCTGTCCTCAGCGTGGAGCCAGAGACCCCCCAACTCAGAGTCCACCTTATCAGGGGAGACCATGGAGATTGGACTTTGATACTTCAAATGATAAGAAATTAGAAATAACCCCCCCAAATCCAACCCTAAGGGCTGGAAGCACTGCTGCCCTCAGTGCTCTTCCAAATATAATGCCTGGATGAGCCCACTCTTTTGAAGCCTCTCTTGGTCTCTTCTGAGCAAGAACAGATCAAGTACAGCAAGCACCGATCAATTCAAACAGTTTGGTCAATGTATTTTCAGACGTAGCAGGTTTTGACAGTGTCTGACGTACCGATTTACAGATATCAGCCAGAATCTCTTCACAACCCCAATCACGTTATTAAGTGTGGTGTAAGGATATCACTACAAGCCCAATCTGGACTAACCCTGGTACAGAAAGCCAGGTGTTTAACTGAGAATGCAATTGCATCCAGAGCACTGCAGCCACACACCCAGATCAAATAACCACGTGCTCAAATGGATAATAACGATCATTTTCCCCTCCCCTCATTTCCATATGGAACGGAAGTAATTAGCCATGTAACTGTGCACCTATGCGTCCAGCCAAGTATTGCTGGAAGGCTTGGAGCAGGTCCAGGGCGTCAGGCTCCAGCTCAGCCTCCTACTCTTTGGAGTGGCACTGACTGCCCAGGCAGCACAGACTGCAGAATTAACTCCTGGGGATGGTGTTTCTGGATTCCCAACACACCGTTTATGTAAATGAGACAATCCTTTGATATCCTCTTGGTTTTACTGATGTGTTTAACACTCTCTAACTTTCATGGGAAAAGACACTCATATCAATAACTGCTTTTTACGCTTTTCCTCATGGAATTCTTTCTTCACTTGAAACTCATAATGGAGCAATTGAGCTCCTTCAATTCAAATTTAAATGATTTGTTGAGTATTTTATCTGACTCACTTCTGAGTACTCAGACACACTGACATTTAGTCAACCTTAAAAAGGGGTTTATTTTCCTTGTTTTCCTAGTGCTGTTTTAAGGTGTCTTCCCTTCAAATAGTGCTTCCCACACTGTCCCAGGCTCTCTTCCACTTCTGCTCTCCCACTGGCACACAGCAGCAAGGATCTGAGAGCAGGGCCATGCTTTCTTACACCTAAATCAATAAAAGTTTTTCTTCCCAACAAGGTCCAGTCTAAACAGGCCAGGTGGAAGAAAATGAGTATTACCCTTTTATAGCAAACCAGTCGATTAATTGCTGATCTGCTCACGGCATTATTCACTCCAGCTTTGCATGTTTGAATACAATTAAAGCGGTGCAGATCTTTCTCCAGCACATTTCAGGCACCACAATATCCGGCATTGTTGCTAAAGATGCTTTATCCCGTGTGTACATGGGATCCTGGCTGGAACACCCTGCAGCACCACGCCTTGGGGAGCACAAGCCCACGACGTGCGTGTCACGACACGTCAGCTCTGCTCATTCATTACGCCTGCCCTTTTTGGAGCCTCTTCTGACCCCACAGTGTCCCAACGCCTTCCCACCGGCTCTGGCTTTCTGCCTGCTCACTGCTCCTCCCATGCAACGGGCTCTGTAACAGCCTGGCTGTGCCACCTCTGCCACTGCTGCCGCCCTGATGGAGCCACACAGACCCCTTGGAAGATGCTCTCACAGCAGCTGCTCACCATCCCGTGGACTCGGAGAGGGTGATGCTATGGAAAACCTCCTCTCTCCCTCCATCAGGCCAGTCCACCCTTCCCAAAGGTAGCAGCTGAAAGCTGCTGCAGCACTGAAGAGCACAGCCTGCTGCTTACACTTATACTGTGACAGAGAAATTTCTTCTCTCTGTCACAACCACAGTCATTTCCCAGGTGCATCATTTTGCCCAGGTGCCCAAGAAAACCAATGGCATCCTGGCTTGGATTAGAAATAGTGTGGCCAGCNNTGTGGCCAGCAGAAGTAGGGAGGTGATTGTCCCCCTGTGAGGCCACACCTGGAGTATTGTGTCCAGTTCTGGGCACTTCAATATAAGAGAGACATCGAGGTGCTGGAGTGGGTGCAGAGGAGGGCAATGAAGCTGGTGAAGGGCCTGGAGAAGAAATCATACAAAGAGTGATTGAAGGAGCTGGGACTGTTTAGTTTGAGGAAGAGGAGACTGAGGGGAGACCTCATCACTCCAAATTGAAACATAATAGAAGTATCAAAACCAACCTTATTTAAGTCAAGTCCCTTGTTTAGATGCTGGTGTTTTGATTTTTTATGGGAGTCGTATCAAGATTTGAAGTTCTTGATAAGTCTGAATTTCACTGAATTTTTTAGAGCTGTAAGGGACCGCAGAGATCATCTAGTCCAACTCCCCCGCCAAAGCAGGATTGCCCAGAGCTAGAGCATGTTACTCAGGACTGCATCCAGGTGGGTCTTGAAAATCTCCAAAGAAGGGGACTCCACAACCTCCCTGGGCAGCCTGTTCCAGGGCTCTGTCACCCTCACTGTCATAGCTCAGTGAAATCGGTGATTCCATGAAACTTTTCCACTCTTGTCTGTTCTAAGAAGAAAACATCTGTCAGTTTGAATGAGAAATCTATACCACTCAGCAATGTCAGTTGGACACTCCAGACTACTAATGATGCCTTTCTCTGGTGGTCAGTTCTCCCCACCACCCTGCCATCATTTCTGTGACAGCTGTAACCTTACTCCAGACAGTGCCGCTGGAAATGCTTTCTGTGCACGCGTGTAATCTTTTTTGAAATGCAGAAAACCTGCTCTGAACCAGGAAAGCTCCAGATGTTGCTGTATCTTTTGCAGAGCTTTCTTGTTCCAGAAACTGTATTGGAAGAAAACATTTCTTTCCAAATAAACAACTGAGCTCTTCCTTCCACAGTATCGCATGGGGACACAGCTACCAAACACTGCTAGACCATCGAGTGCGGAGCTAGTCTAAACCTGTCAGAAATACCCAGGGCTGGTTCCATACGTTAATTATACATTGTGTAAAAAAGGATGATTTCCTAAGAGCTTTTTCTTTAAGTTAGACTGAAGATCTGGATCATTCCTTTTTTTTTTTTTTGTGCCAAGGGACTAGATAAACCAGAATGGAAAATCCTGTAACAGCCACACTTCACGTATCAGTACCACCTACCAGTGTCACATCTTCTCCAGAGCGCCTTCCCTGCTGTGTAACAAATCCCTGTTTTAAAACAAATCTTTCTTCAAAGAAGCATCCTCAGGCTTAACACATATTCCTGTTTTTTTCTTGATTTATTGCGTATCTGTGAAGGCGTGGAGATACCAGGGTCCATCTTCTGCATGCTAATGGCCTCTAGCTGCAGTGGGTCATCTTGATAGGTGGGCAGGGAAGAGTGAGGAATGTGCTGGGCAGGTGTGTGGACACAGTGAGGAAGGGTGGTAGCAGGCAGGAATTTGCCAGTGCTGCACCATCAGGGGGTTCCCACACAGAGGAATTTCATGGAGACTCTTAAACCATGGCCAGCTTGCTCTGCTCATCATGCCCGCAGCAGCCATCACTCCATCACTGTGCCTCACATTGTCCATTTTTGGAAAAAGCTACCAAGGAAGTATACAGACAAGCAAATCCTGGCTATACCTGAGGTCTTTATCTGTTTTATCCCAGTCATGAGCTGGACTGGCGGGTGACTTCATGACAAATGAAAAAATGTGTTCTTGATGACTTCCCATCTTTCAGCTACCAGTTTCCTTCTTAGAAACAGCCATGTTCAGCTATGAAGTAGCCACAGAAAAGAAACCAAGCGTTAAGAGGATTAAGATATCACAATTATAGCTACTTGGTAGAGAAACGGGGGCTTTACTGTGTGTACACCGTCACTGTAGCTAAGACATTCTCAGTTGATTCCCCTCAGCTTTCTGTAGATCCCCATGCAGAAGCACGGCCTGAGGTGGCAGCACTCCTGCATGAAATCTCTGTTGGCCAAACCTACCCTCAGTGCAAAAGAGATGAGAGTGGGTGGCCCTGCTTCCAGAGGGTTACTCTGGCTTCAAGTGACCCTGTCGAAATCTCAGCATGGGCAAGGTTAAAGTCCAGGGAATCGAATCATAGAATCATTTCAGTAAGCAAGGATCTTTCCTAAGAACCTAATTAAGATGAGTGCAGGCATGTGCTAACAAAGCAGGCCGATCAGACCTTGCCTGAACACAGACGTCAGGGCTTTGGCGCTAGTGAGGACAGGACCCTCCTGTCAAGTCTTCAGGGACGGTTCTAGGAATGGCCTGCAGTCCCCTGGAGATGCACTGATTTAAAATGGGCTGTGAGGCATTTCCTCATGCTTCGTTTCTGGAAATGAATGTGCACTATGATTTTGCACGGTGGTTTTTGAGAAATGCCCGATGCTGGCAGGTGGTGACGACTCTCTTCCAGGTGCCTGCGCTGCAAAACTTCTCCAGTGCACTGTGAGGTTTCCTAGCAACTTCCCTCCAGTGTCTTTGTGCTCAGATTTGTTTTGAGATGTGTTTGAAACAGTATTTCTGCCTATTTAAACTAGTTTAGTTCTTTTAAGCTCGCAGGCAAGCACACTACAGCAGCAGTGTCTGATTTATATCCTTTTCAGCTATTCCTTCCAAAACTAACAAAAACCTGAACCAACGTAGGTGGGTTTCTTGATTTTTTTTTTTCACTAACCAGATCACCAGCCCATTGCTCAAATTGCTGAGCAATAGGAAAACTTCAAATCCACCTTTAAACCAAAAAGAATGCACAGGACCAATGTTTTCTCTGATCTCTGCATCTATTACACTCTTGCTGAGCTCCTCTGGCCTATCTGAAACCAACAGATGTTGATCATGTGGTCTGGACAACTCTTTCCAAATACCTGGGACATCACATTTTTGAGCCAAAACCACTCGCAAAACCAAAGTAGCTAAACTGTGCTAACCTTCGTGCGCATGCATGTGTATCCAGTTAAAAACTGGCCAGAGGTTTTAAGTCTGTAAATCCACTGATAGCATCCAGGTTTGAATATGTTGAAGTGTTTATCCAGTGTTTTGTACTGGCTCAGACAGGCAGCTTGAAATGACATCCTTAACTAGAAAGGAAGTGAGGGAGCAATTTGGTGAGTGGAGCAGACTTGAAAGAGTTTGGGTGTAAGGGGATGCAGGAGAGAAACCCAGATTATCCCCATCTCCTGGAGCAGCACTGAAATATTATTTGTTACTAAAGTCATTCAATACACAAATACGTATTTGTTCAAAGATAGCAGAGGGGAAAAAATTACTTCCCCCCCAATTTAGCAACTGCAAAGCAAATGCCAAGTGCCTCGGTGTTTTCCTTGGCACCCATGCTGCTCTGTGGGCTGTCTTATTGAGAGCCACGAGTAACCGAAATGCAAGAGGAAACGTGGAATATGTGGAATCAAGCCCCCCAGTGCTGCAGCCAGGCTCCCTCCTGCCCTCAGCAGGATCCGTCCCTGCCTGATGATGAACAAACCCCGTATTCACAGGGCTTGGCATCCCACCTGGGCATGGCTGCGGCACAAATCCAGCCCTCCCACAACCACCCTGCCCGAATCTGCCTTTCTCCCCAGGCTTGGCTGCCACCACGGCTATTTTAACCCACTATCGGGCACCTCCATCAGTGATGAGCTGCCCTTACATCTTTGTGCATGTTGGGGACTTGCCAGTTCCTGCCATTTTTCCATACCTCGCTGCTGTGAGCCACTGGATTTCTTGCTCAGCCTTGGTGTTTGCACCAGTGCGACTGTGCCAGCTGTTGGCATCGGTTGCAGAGATCAGGGCAAATTTCCAGAGCAGATCAGGCCTTGGATTTCTACCAAAACCCATCTGTTCCTGGCTGAGAGGTATTCCCACCACCTCTATAGCGGGGTGGGATAATGAGCTATCGAACCCACAAATTAGCACAACATGTAGCTCTTTTAATAGCTTTCCTCTCCAGAAAGTCAAGGCTGCTACCACATCTTGTATACACCAGCCAGCCCAGCAAGCTAGGAGGACTTGTAGCTGACAGTGTTGATTGTTTTTGAAGTGTTACTGCACTGCTGACATTTGAAAAGCAATTTAATATTTCTCCCATTATGTCTGAAGACAGTCACTTCAAATACTCTGGAAACAACTTCTGGGAAACAACTTCTGGGAAAAAACTGCCAACAGCCTCCACGCTTGTCTTTTCTGAGACGCCCAGGCTGGATTTGGGTACAGCTTGTGCCGGGCACGTGAGGTGAACATCACGGGAAATATACCTCCTCCATCAACCTAAACCCACTTTAGGTTACCCACACGCCCCAGGCCCTGCCACAGGAGCACTGCAATTAGAGAGCACAAAGGCTGAAACGAATTCACAGGGTGTTGTTTGTGGTGGTGCTGCCTCTCCAGTGAGCTGCAGCACCAAGGGTTAACACTCTGCTGCCTGCCTCCACAAATCTGCATAATGCCTGCCGTTTGGCAGCTCATTTGCATAATTTCAAATGACTCTTTTGTCTTGAAAATAAAATCTAATACACAGCTTCAAAAATAAGTGGTAGATATTAATGTTCCTTACGCTACCAAGGCTCGGTTAAGTCTATTTGTCTGAACTCGTCCATTGAGGTTGCAAAAATAATTTTAACAGAGCAATGTTGTTTCTTTATGCAGAGCTTTGGGTGTTTTTTCTCGGTGCCATTTTGACTGCCCTAAATAATAACTTCCTCACCCACCCCACACAGAGGGGCTGAAGTTGATGACACAAGCTCAGACCATCCGAAGGGCTTAGCAGCTCCAGAATTTTCGAGGGGGGTCCGGCCCACCCCCCTCATTAAGCTGGAGAAACAATGCCAGCAGCAGGAGACTGAATTCCTGTCAGCAGTACCTCCTGATCAGGGATGGGTTTACCTCCGGGCTGTAGATGTGCACCCAGAGATGTTGACACATCAGTATGAGCTCAGTGTCCCACCTCCCACTGCCAGGAGGGATTCAGCTCCCCAGAGGATGGATACCTACGTTTCGTCAGCTGAATCACGTTCCCAGCTCCATTGGCTGCCACAACGAAGCCTCTACTGACCAGACTGGGAGATTAGACGCCGAAATTCAGCGGTCTGTTTTTTGGATCTGATTCCCACTCTATTAGCCTGAACTGGCTCTTCAGCATGTTTTAAGTCATAGTTTAAATCAGAGCAGCAGAATAAATCCTAGGAAATAGGAAGCCAAATGGGTAAGATATGCATTTGTCAGTAAAGTCACCTGTTGTTACGATTGAAGCCTATCTGAACTCCAGCACCTCACATACTATTCTTCAAGCAAAAACCTGCAATTTTTGTGTTAAAAAATTTACAGCATTCCTAAATGAGACATCCCAAAACAATGCACTTGTGCTCATGACTTTGCAGTCTCAAAAGCTAGGTGACACCAGAAGACACTTCCCACTTGAGGCCAGTTCCCCCCAGCAGCATGCCCAGCAGGCGTCCTGCCCAGAGGAGCAGCCAAGGGGTAGGAGGGCTCGCCATCTTCTCCTCTGCCAGTTGGAAGGCACCACATCAGGGACAGCTTTATGCAAATCTAGCTGGGTCTAGATAGTTAGTCCAAGCTGTACGGGGAAAAGGACAAGGGTAGGTACATAACCCTGAGTGAACAGATCTGCCAAGTGCTAACAAGTTTCTACCTGGCATGTTTAGTTCAGTTTTTCTTTTGCCCAGTGCTCATAACTCAAATTTAGGTGAACTTTGAAGTTTCCTGCAAGTGATATTATACTGACGGCCCTGCTTCAGACTCTAGTGGCATCACAGTTTTCAATAAAACATTTCAAAGATTATTTAGGGCCTATCTTCACCTATCTTCTTTAGGTAAAAGCAGATATGCAGTACTAAGCACTTCAGCCCAAATAATTAAAGCCTGATAAATTCACCAACTCACCCCAGTTTATAGCATAGGCAACATCCATCGCAAGTGAAACTACCTGTATGTTCAGTAATTTGGTATTTGCAAACCTGCCTGCCTGTATCTATCTATCTATAGAGGTGTGCAACAACACACACACAGGCACACATTGCAATTGTGGGTACTCACAATAAGATGTTCATCCAGCAGTTAGCTGTGACCCTTTCCTCCTACACTGCAATGGAAAAAAAACCTTCCAGACTATTTATTCAGATTTTCTATCCTCCATTGGTTTCACTGAAGCTAAATGTTAACTACCACAGTAGTTCCCCACACAGACCTTTGTGTACTGGATCTCCTATTGAGCAGTGCCCCCACTAGATTTTTTTTTTCCCCTCCCTTTCGTCTCTGAAGCTCAATCATCATAAAAATCACAAAACTTTATTTCATCTGTTAGAACTTCCACTCTTTACATGAAGTCAACATCTATTTTTTTTTTTGACATTTAATTCCTTCTGTGACTGGTTGTGATGACCCACTGCAATTATGGTCTCGGCTTGGGAATACATTACAGGCACATGGAAGAACAGTTGAAAAACAGCCGTCCTTAGTGATTTAAGGGGGGGGGGGAAATAAGAAAAAAGCTCACAAGATTTTTAGCAGAATGGTGAGATGTCTCCTGAAAGCAAAGCCACCATTTAAAGGGCACAGGGAGGTCCAAGGGATGAGGACATTGTTGCTCCTGGAGAGCTGTGTTTGAAACCATGCTGACATACCCGTGACAGGAGCCTCTGGCTGCTGAAACGTGGAAGAGCTATTTCAGAAGGGATGGTGAATTTGCAGCCTCTGTGTACACTCATTCTGCAGAGGCCAAATTTCTCCCAAACAGCCACTGTTTATCGCTTCTCAAGTGACACAGCCTCTGGTTTGCTTAAAATGACAGCTGTAAACGGAGGCTGCTTGGGAGCTGTTTCACCAGCAGCTCAGTTTTCTCTCTGTGTGCCTGTGTTATCATTCAAATCAGCAGTTTGGGCTCAAAACTCATTTCCCTCTCACCACCCTCCTCCAGTTCACATTGCAAAGCAGCCCAAAAGCACACAGCCTGGCCTCCTTTGGGATGAAATGACATGGAAACCTGCGCTCCCAAAGTGCAGCACGGTCACTGAGGAAGCTGTGGATGTTTAGTCCATCTGTTGCACCTAGAGCTGGCTCACAAAAACCCTCTTAAAATGCAGCACTGTGAGTGCTTGGGCACCCAGCACCCACCACTTTATGCTACAGTTGACTCCTCTTGATTATTTTTTAATTTTAATAATTTTCAAGTGGAATTAAAAGCAAATCCAAAAAATATCTAATATTTCTTTCTATATTATAAATAGCTGCCCATGACAGGTGGCCATTTGATAGCAGAGGAACAGTGTCTAAAAAGTAGGCTACTACACAGAAAGGTAAATCCTGGCCCCATGGATATAATTCACTTGCTTTTGCTCTGGAAGTTCTCTGTTCGTTTCCCTGCCAGAAACAAATTTACTCTGCAATGACTTCAGAAGGTAGTACATGAATCAACGGCCATGCAGAATTATTGCTGTGAATACAGTTAACCCTCACAATTTATAAAGGCAAATTTCTTTTCAAAATTGCTACTTCTGAAGGTAAACATGGTCAAGACAAGAGTAACTAACCCAATCAAAGGGAACTAACAAGGAAATAAACCCCCTATTTTGTCCCAGTTAATTATTTGGATTCCCTTGGAAGCCTGCAGACAGATGAGCAGAAGGAATTCGAGATGGAACCCAGACAACCTGCCACATGCCTACCTTTTAGGTTGCTGAAGTTCAAACTAATTCTGTTTTTCCTTACCAGGAGCTTACAGGAAGCTGCTCTGATGTAAATGAGCACAACTCTGCTTTTCAGCTGCCTGCACAGGAACACCTGCCCAGGTGACACATCTGACACAAAGTCTCAAAGATACACCCACCACGAACACACAAGCTCTCCTAACACTGCCTTTCAGGGACAGTGGCACAAGGTGGCTGTCCCTGGCCTCTGTTCCCAGGACGTTGAGCTCCTGCACAGACACTTGGTGAGTTCCTTTTGCCATGCTCAGCTGCATTTATCAGCGGACAAGTCTGGTCTACACATACAAAAGCCATCACGTAACCTTTGTGGTTGGGCCTGGATAAGAAGAGATGTCCTGGATGCCTAGTCAGAAGAAGAGGTGTTCAGAAATGTCTCTGTGGGAGGTGGAAGAGAAGGATGTAACTAAGGGGCTACAACAAGGGTGAGGAGCAATGTCAAGTGAGGGATCTGCCAGAACAAGATCTCTCTGTCAGATCTGGTGGATCTACAAACTCCACTGAGTACTTGGCAGAGACCACACCTCAGTCCCAGATATACCATGCCAACTCCCCTAAACAGAAGAAAATAACCTTGACTGTATATTAAAGAAAGGAGAAACAGATGCAGAATTCTAATTTCTAGCCTGGGAGTCCTTCACTGCAGAGCCAGGGAGAGAAAATGCCTAGCAGCTCAGATAAGAAAGGGAAAGGGAGATCATGTACCTGCAGTATTGCCTGATTTTAAACATACATTTCAGTGCATGTGGGGTATATCAGCAGGCTGTGTGTCAAACTGTCTAGCTCACCATTTTAACTTCTGAACATTTGAGTCTCTTTTGGCCAAATTTTGTTGACATGAGGTTCTAGTCTCAGAGGTATCTGTTAGCTTAATTGACCCAAGCATTGGAGAGGGCAGGAGAACCAGTTGGTACTGCAGCTAAGGGAAAGATGCCAGCAGAGCTTAATCTTCTTTAGTCACCAGAGAATCCACAGGGCAGAGAGAAATGGTATGTACACTATTATTAGACACCAAAGAATCCATTGTGAGAAAAAAAACACCATGGAAAATAAGTTTTCAACAGTTATGAACCTTACTAAGCTACATGCTCTTCTGTGGCCTCAAACAATACTTTGTAAAGAGCAGCATCCTTTTGTGCACAAGACAAATGATTTTTCTATTACAGCAACCTCTACACCTGACAGACAGGTACCAGTTAGAAAATAAGAGAATATAAACACTTGATAACTGGCATCAAGATGAAGTTTCAGCTGTCATAAATAAGCAAGGGATAAAAAAAAAATCAGGCTGTGACAACCTGGGAAATGAGCATGAGACAATGTACATAGCCCAGGAAAGCTGAATGCAAATGGCTGGCAGCACAGCTCTCCGGGGCTGGAATTGTCTGATTTCTAGTGTTGTCTCACAAACTACGCAGGTGCTCATGTAGCAAAACACAGGGATGTAGTTTAAAAGCCTGATGTCCCCAGCCCCAAACAAACTATTCATAGGCTACACCTAGACAGAGGGAGAGCAAGGGACACGCTTTGCTTCAGTCTGTGGCACCAGGTGCTGGCAACCAAATGTCTTCTTCCACTACAAGAACTTCAGCTCAGCCTCAGGAATCATCTAGAAGCTGCAGTTTTCTGCACAGCATTCTTGTTGACATTTCCAGGAATGCTGGCCTCATTTCTTCCACAGCAAAATACAATCTTAGGCTGCCAGCCTGATGACATCTCTGTTGACATATGGAGCTAACAGCCTGGAAATCGCATCCGGGGGCTCTCCTCAGCTGCCTGAAGCCTTTTCTTCTGCTGAGGCCCTCCTCCCCAACCCCAGCTCGCCCCATCAGCTGCTGGCACCACTGCCTGTACTACAACTGCTGGCATCTGCTTCCACTGTTTACAGCACAAATTCCCTCCCACCCCAGTTCTCCCATCACCAGCAGGTCCCCTCCCTTCAGCACTAGCAGCCTCCTGTGCAGACCACAGGCCAGCAGCTGCCGACCGAGTCAAAGAGGTCAGAATTAAGTCTGTCCTGACACACATTATTCAGAAGCTGTTGGGAAAGTTGCTGATCCACTGGAACTGGACATTTGTGGAGCAGGAGGCTGGATGAGACAACCTCCAGAGGTCCCCTCCAACCCCCACGCTTCTGCCTCCTGAAAACTTGAGGAAATGCTGACTCTCCTCAAAACTCAGTTTCAGACACGACAGCAATGATCCCACAGGAGTTGTTTTGTATGGTATTTCCAAGCTGGCAAAAACTCTCGCACAGACAAGTACACCAGCAAAGAACTTGTTCTGCTGGTTGGGTGTTGGTGTATTTATAGCTGCACCTTCTCAAGGAAGCTGCTGCTTTATCAATAAGCCCGAAAATAGCACCATCTACACACCGAGGAGTTGTGCAACACAAGGAACAGAATTTCTTTGGCCAAGACAGAAGTCCTGTCTCAAAGATACATTTTGTAAAGAAAGAAAATGTAGCTTGGTTCCCATGACTTGGTAAATATAAATTTTTAAATACCATTTCAGTATCAGATGTTGTCATCCAACAGACAATCCTTCCAAGAGGACTTAGGAAAAAGTCTTTTATTTTGAGGTTCTTAAAAAACAGAAGTTGCAAGAATGAGTGGTTCTGCTATCAGAAAACAATTCTATTTGGGGCCATTTCAGATAATTAAAGGACCAACCAACCCAGTTACCTGCATGACTATCTTCTAAGAAACGCATCGGTGGCCAAGACAGGCACTCAGTGCACCACCACTCGCTGGTACTCCCGAAGGCAGCCAGTAAGGTGCAGCCTCGCATCCTGGTCAGAGAAGTACAGGTGCTCCCGACAGCGAACTGGAACTTCCACTGCCTTACAAACTCCTGTCAGAACAACAACATTGTCAGCTGAACACCTGGGTTTGTGTCTTCTCATCTACACTTAGGATTAGTCACCATTTTAGACAGTTGCATTGGTGTGAACAAAAGCCGACATTTGCACCACTCCAGTTTATTCTGGCTCCAAGCGCAAGTTCCAGTGGAATCAATTTTAATTTTTCTTTTTCATTTTTGCTCATGCTGAGTGTTTGCACTGGCACAGCCATAGGCAATGGCTAAAACAGGGGTTCAGTCATAGTCTAAATAAAGCTACAGAAACGGATTGCTTGAAAATGCCAGCAGCAGACTGCTGAGCCCTAACAGATGCATGCCCTCTTTGGCCTTTTTCATCTCTTTTCCTGTCGTTTATTTAATAGATTTCCATAACCCATTAACTTTTAAAGCTTGCGTGTGAAGGGTGGAAGGAAGAGGGTAACGGAAATCTCTTCCTTATGCCTAGCCCCTGAGAGAACTCCACCAAACAAGTCCTGTTGTTTGGAAATGTAAAGGCTTGGGAGAACTAGATCTTGATCCCAAGAGCCAACATAAATATCTGGAGCTTCCCAAACCCTATCAAAAATTCCCAGAAGTATTCCCAAGGATGCAACAAGACCCACCACAGGAGTTCATGTGCCCCATCTTCCTACTCAACGGAAGATTGTGAAAGGCTAATATTAATTTTTATTTTTTTTTTTTGTCTGGGAAAAAAGAAACAAATTGAGATGCAGGTGATTATTAAAACATGCAAATGATTGTGACAAAATGACTGAGGTCAAGGCAGCTTAGAAGAATCTTTCACTGCAATAAACAACATACATGTTTTCAGGGAAAGCATAAAGACTTATGTTTAAGAAATAAAATTAACAAGCTTTACTACAATCAAATACAGCACCAAATATGAACTGTCCTAACTGGAAAAAAAAAAAAAAGGTAAATCATTGCTCTACCCATTTTTAAAAGCACAGCTGCTGTCATCTCAACATTTCTACCAAACAGAATAAGTCCTATTCCCTGCTTAGTGTATTTCAAAAAACTGTTAGGATTTTCCTTCTAGGATAAGGTCAATTATTTATTTGTATTCTTGAATCCACATGAATATCACTGTCACTTGAGAACAGAACACATGGGGAAACAGTGTCTGCAAATAAGAAACCTGGACCACATAAACTGAGTATTTCTTCTCTTTACCAGATTTCCTCATGTTAATAATCGCTGTGTTGAAAAAACCCAAACTTCACAAACTAAATCTTTGGGCTGCAAGCAGCTACATCAGCTGACTCTTGGATTCACTCCTTTTAGCTGTGCTGGAGAAACAGCCAGGAAAGGGGAACGGCAGATGGGAAGTTGCAAAATTCCTTACATCTGATAGTGGAGGAGCAAACTGAGATTTTCAGGGTTTATGATTACACAGCCTCAGAAATTAATTATAACTCACTGAATTACATTCTAGATTTTTTTTGTACCATTATCATGCGATTCCCAGCATTCCTCACATGCTAAAACATTCCAGGCCGGTTTTCTAAATTTCTGATTTCCTGAAAATAAGTCAGAGCAGGCAGCAAAAGCAGCAAATTCCAGTAAAAAAAAAAATAATAAAAATAATCAAAGCTTAGTACAATCTCAGCCAGGATGTTAGTTTCTATAGAAACAAATGGCTGTTCTATTGACTTTGTTACTCAACTTTCAGCAAATTGAGATGTTAATTTGTTAAAACCAGCTCCATTTGCAAGGTATGCTTTCTTGGGACAGTTAAATCCTGTCCAGAGGGAGGGTGCACAGCCAGAGTGGTATTGAGTGCTTCACTGGTTTGAGAAATAACTTTTTAAGCTGATAGATCACTAATCACCCTGGGGGGGGGGGGAAGGTGGATAATTCTGGCTGTTGAAGGGAAGAATTTGCAAGTAACTAGGAATTACACAGCAAGCAGCCAGCCCCGGAGAGCAGGTGATGAAGAGCAGTGGGTTTGAGGCCCACCTGCGGCCACCCGTCCACCAGGGCGGGGATGCCATATCGTCCCCGCCACGCCCTTCGGGGAAACCCCCGGCGGGCTGCGCCGCTACCGGCCGAGGGGCCGGTCAAAGCCCCATTTCCCCTCACTGGGGACGGCTCGACCCGCGCCGCCCCAGCCAACCCCGGGAAGGCGTTCAAGGCGCTACAAGGCCACGGCGGGGAGGGGAGAGCGGGCGGAAGAGGCCGTGGCACTACAGCCTGTGCCCGGAAAGCGCTCCTGGCGCCGCCACCGGCTAGGCCGCCTCAGGGTTGGCCCGGTCCCCACTGCCACCACCCGCAGTGAAGCGGCTCAGCACCGGCGCCTCAGGGAGCCCCGCGCGCGCGCCACCCCGCCCCCACCAGAGAGCCGCTCGCGAGGAGCAGGGGGTGAAAGGGGCGGCGGAGGGGAAGGAACTGGGAGGGGCACGTGCTCCATTACGTTCCCCCGCGCATGACGTCACCGCGCACCTCCCGGCTTCCCCCGGCCAATCGGCGGCGTGCTTAGTATAGGGGCGCCGCGCGGCGCCGCGCGCGCCAGTCAGCGCGAGGCTTACACGGCGGCCGCGCGCCGCCGCCCCGCCCTCCCCGGCGCGGCGCACGGAGGGAGGGAGACGGGCCCGCTGGAAGTTAAGATGGCGGCGCGTGTGTGAGTGCGGTGCGGGCCGAGCCTTCTCTCTGCGCCGTTGCGGCCGGCTTCTTCTTCCCCGCGCCCTCCGCGCCGCGGCGGGTGAGCCCAGGACTCTGCCGGCGGCCCCTCAGCGGCCCCGGGGGAGGGACGGAGGCCGAGCGCCCCCTCCCCCGCCGCACCCCCCCCCTCCACCCCCATTGTGTGCCCGGCCCCCGCCCGCCCGCCTCCCTTCGGCGGGGGGGGGCAGCGGCGGCGGCGCCGAACATGACCTCGATCCACTTCGTGGTGCACCCGCTGCCGGGCACCGAGGACCAGCTCAATGACCGGTGAGGGGCAGGCCGTGCGGCGGGGCGCGGAGGGGAGGGGCTGATGGCGGGGCTCGGCCCCCCGCGGGTGAGGGGAGGGGCTGGCGGCAGCCGGACGGAGCGGCGGGGGCGCCCCGGGGAGCGGGCAGCGCCGGCGATCGGGGACGTCCCGGACCTCACCCCTCCCCCCTTCTGCGCCGTCCCGCGCCGCCGAGCTGCAGGTCCCCGGCGCTTGCCCCCCGGAGCGGTGCGGGCCCCGCCGCACGCACCCGGCCTCCCCGGGCGGCCGCCGCCGTCGTCAACTTTGCCCCCTGAGGGAGTGGGGGCGGGTGGGAGGCCGTGACCTTTGCGGCGGGCCTGCCGGGCCATGGCCACCCCGGCGGGGACTCCGGCCTGGCGGGGTAGTCCCGGCGTCCGCCTGAGAAAGTGGGTTCCCGGGGATCCCCTGGCCCAAGGAGGAGCGAGAACGTGTCCGTATCAATCAGCGATGGAGCTAGGCAGACAATGCGGGTGGGGGATCGCGGTGCGTGTGTGAGGAGGATGGGGGCCAAGATAAAGAAGAGGCACGGCAGGGGTGTGAGAGGCGCACGTACCGCCACTGTGCTCTGCCTTCCCCTTCCTACATACCGTCTTCTTTTGTAAATAAGAAAAAGGAGGCCCAATCTCCACATTCCTGGCTGTGTGGGACTTGGCTGGCAGGGGAGTGACAGCTAGAGCAGAAGTGCAGTAGCTTGTAAACCTCATGGCTAACTTTATGTCTGATTGGGAGAGAGAAATTGCAGGCTGGAGAGGAAAGACTGGAATGCTTGGGAGAAAATAAACCCATGATCCGAATTTTTGTTGCTGCTTGATGTGTATTTGACAGCACTCTGCATGGCTGTCGAATGTTTCTTCTCCAGTGATTACTAATGGTATGTGTTATAACCTGTAAATATTACTTGTGCTCTTTTATGTAGAAATTCTTAAGAAAAGTGTAACTTTTAATCTCTAATTTTTTATAAATTTATGTGGGAATAAATTGAGGTCTTTAATCATTACCAGATATGAACCAACATATTTTTTACACTATGCATAAATGTTTCTAAATTTTTGTAAGTGGTATCTAAATATTTATAAAACTTAAAAATTATGGGCTTTTGGTTCTATTCTTCTGGTTTTGATCTTACCAGGTTTCAGAGTAGGTCAGGGCCCAGCTCACTTCCACTGTTGGTTGTTTGTAGCTCGGTCGCTTTTCCAAGTCCAGTCTTTGCTGAGATGCCTCTGTTAAAACATTGTTGAAGTTTGAGGGCTTATGATACGGAAAGTAGGCCATTGTAAAAGGTAAAGTTTTTGCCAAAATTTAATGGCATTATCCTTGCCATTAAACAGGGAAAAAAAACTTGTAATGACAAAATAGGTCCAAAACCTGCTGTGTGTTAATTTAGTGTGATTTTTTTTTTTTTCCCCTTAACCTGATAATATATTTTACAAGATCCTGCTTCTTATGAGGCCTGCCCATCCCTACGGGATTGATTGGCTGTCTCTACAGTAATATATTCAAATTTGGCATACATCTTCCTTTAGAGTAACAAACTGAGAAATGATGGAGTTCTAGGAGTTCTTCCACTTTTTCATTGCACTGTTTTGATTTAAGGCAAGATCTAGGACTTTGAACTTGAAAGGACCCCAGTGTTTTTTCGTGTTTTTTCTTGGTTTTTTTTTTTTTTATTTTGATAGGCCCTTAGAAAACACTTATCTTGTAATTATCACACTATACTTGGCGCAAGAGAGCTCATCTGTTTTTTCTTTAAAGTCACCTGCTTTGTTGATTTATTGATGTTAAATACGCTGCCACTTCAATCTTCGTAATGCTCCCTCATTTTTATTTATCTTTTTTTTTTTTTCCTTATCACAACAGCAGCTCTCACAACTTGTATTTGATACAGGAAGCTTCATAATCTGTGGTAATTAATATATGGAGAAAGCTGAAGAAGTGCTATTGAGGAGTGACTTATTCTGAAAAATCAAGTAACTCCTTGATCTGAACTGCAAGTCATAAATTTCCACTTAATAAATATAATTTTACTAGGAGTGTGATAGCTGTGTATCAGAACTGTGATGTAGCGAAATCAAAATGATTCATAAATAGGGTTGAAGAACACATGTACTGGAAATGTCAGTTCAGTTTTGTCAGTAGCATTGCTGCTTCTTACTACTCTGTCGATATAGGCCAGGATCTAGATAGCTTAATAAATTCTCATATACATGCACATAGAAGTTAGGATCTTAGAACATTTAATATCTCTCTGATGTTTCTTTCCCCTCTCACGCTTCATAGGCTTTTTTGAGGCTGTATTGCAGGCAGTGGTCAGTAGCCCAGATGAATTTTTTTTCTGTCTGCATTTTGAATGATAATTGCATCTCAAAAATCTGATTTTGGGACCATAATTCTGCATTGTATGCTTTCACTTGTAGTATACATAGAACATGATCAGTTTTGTTGCTTGCAGTATTGGATCCTTGTTCTGCATGTAAGGTATAATCACATCACGTTTTAAACCACAAGGTATTTATTGGTGCAATCCCTGTGTGTTCAGGATACTTTATTAAAAAAATTCAAAACTGTCATGTATTTGATACATTATGCTTAATAATCAGTGTAGGTATGTGAAGGGGGTGAAGTGTGTTTGGAAAATGTCCTTCTCCTGATGAATTGCTCTGCTTTTAAGCAGCCTCCAAAATGTGAGGAAGTTTTATTTTTTTTCAGTTTGGTTTGGTACAGTTTTTGTCACTCTATTTTCCAGTTTTTAATGGATTTTCTGTGTGATATGTTGTCCCTCTTATTCATGTAGCAACTTGGAGAATGGTAGGAAGGAAAGAAGGAAGAAGTAACTGTAGACCACAAATGATTGGGAAGACTCTGGAGCACACCTACACATCATCCGAAAGTACTTCTTAACTAGTGTTTTTGAAAATACTAGTTAATATTGTACCTTGATGGTAGTTATTAGAGCTCTCTCAAATAAGTTGGAACCATGTTGGCTTGTTCGTGCTATTCACTTGGATGTCTGGAAGCTAGTTGCACTGAGGAAAGCTTTTAGAGGACAAGGTTATATTTGCTTTTGCAGTTGTGTTAGGATTGATTTTTTTCAATTGGAGGGTAGGCTAAACTTTTGTTTAGGATGAACTGAGGTAATTAAGCTTTTTCTGTTAAGTTTATTTAGGAAGATAGGTAACTTGGACTTTTTCCCCCAAGCAATTTGTTCTCTGCAAAGTGAATATGCAAAGTTGAATGGGAGAAAAATTTGATATGGCCTGCAGTTTGAGAAACAACCACAGAAAGTATTTGGGATGTAAATAATTAATGGCCTTAATCTTTGAAAAAGAGATGCCCAGCTTCTGTTGCAGTGGATGTTAGATATATTTTGTTGATTATCCATCTGTTTCATGTATGTTTCAGGGTTGGAGACTTTGTGCTTTGTGAAGAAAGTTTGACACAAAATTTTATAGATAAGTCTTTCTTAGTAAATGCTTCTTAATGTATTTCTTAAGTTTATGTTGGGTTAGGAAGGGGGTCTAACCATGACAAATAACCATTTCTTGGCTGTTATGAAACCTCACAGGAGCAGTTTAACTTGCTACTCTCTGGAATGGGAAGGAGAGTCTTTCATCTTCCATGAATGACATTCTGTACATGAACTAACTTTCAGGGACAGGATTCCTACCTCAACTCTTGGCCTTTTTTTTTTTTTTGTTATGTTATACTAAGAAAATTCTTGGCAGTTAAGCCACTTAAGTTTTAGCATAGAGTAAGATTTTTTAAATGCTCACTGACACAATGCTGATGTGTCATTGAGGAGCTTTTTTCACTCCTTGAAGTTGTGTTGTGATGAATTTGGTTAAATAGAGAGTATTCTCAATTTAAGATGAGTGTTAAGAAGTAGTATGTTGTAAGTTTTTGCAGTAAGCTCTTTGAAACAAGTGAGGTGACCGAGAAAAGTTCATTTGAAGCTTCAATATTTATGTACAGTCAGCTTTGGGGGAAGAAAGGATTATCTCGTTCTTGTTTTCCTTAATAATATATACAATGCTTTTCTCTGTTACTCAAATATTACTTACTTTAGGCCATGCCTGAACTGAAAAAAAATAAATAGTATACTTTACATTGCCTGCATTGTTTACACCCTCTGATAATCAGTTTCTGGGGAAAAAGTACCTAGCAAGGACATACCCTATTAGTCTGTGTATCGTATAGGCAAGCAATCAGTGGATATATGGGCTGTTGCTCTCACAGATTTTCTTGCTCCCCCCCCCCTTCATGTACTGATGAACAAATTTGTTAAAAATTCTAAGCAGATGTTGGTGGAAGTAGCTGGTGCAGGGTGTGGTGTGGTTCTGTGCTGGGAGACAGCAGGGATGTGGAGCTGGTGTCCTGGCCCCACACTTCTGTGGGAGCGATGCTTGGAGACGGAGCTCCTGGTAATGCAGATGTTTGTTTAGCCCTGAGCTCCCTCTCTTGCATCTGCAGGGATGCTGGGAGGGTACCTGTCCTCCTGTGGAGAGGAAGGCAGCCCGAGCGTGGGTTTCCCTGCTGTTACTCTCTTGTAATCTGCATCGTTGCTCCAGGTTGGGGGAAAGACCGCATTGACTGACTTGTTCTTAAATAGAAAACCTGCAAGTTGTGTGCAGATAATACAGTACTTTTTTTAGCTTGAGTGGTTTATTTTGGTGCGCTTTAAACTGTTTCCTAATCTACTTTGTCTAAAGTGAAGTTAGCCTGCCTCAAACAGGTATAGATGGTTTAATTACAGGGAAAACACTGCTGATGTAGTACTTTAGTTCCCTGAGTTACAGTTCCTTGATGAGACTTCAGGAGCAAGAGAAGTGTTGACTTTGTTATGCTAAGAAATTAATCCTAAAAACAAAACTTAAATTGATTTCTTTCAGAAGAGAAAGGGAATAGTATGGCTGTTATAGCATTATTATCATCAGACTCCTAGTTGGGAATGTGGTTTTTTTTTTTTTTTAATAAAATGCTTTAGCTGCATCAAAAGGTTTGCACCACCACTGTGGTTATACAGGCCATTACAGAACTCATGTATTGAGAAGCAGTGCATTAAGATTTGGTCTTATTTCAGTATTGTTATTTAAGGATGATACTTTGGGAGGTTAAGCATCAGAACTTGCACTTAAGCATCATTTCATATCTGGCTGAATGTGAAAGGTTACTTGCACAAAGGCTCTAGGCCTTTTTGGACTTTGCTCTGCCAGTATCCTCTTCTGGTTACAATCATTTGCTATGCCCTGGACACTGCTTTTTAGAGAGTATGTATGTAATTGTCTGTTAATGTTCTTGCTGAAACTTTCCTGAGATGATCTAAGTCAAAGTAATTGCTCTCACCTTAAGGAGTGAGGTTTGTTTTCTCTACTTCTTACCTTGCACTACCTTTTAAATGTCTGATCCCACTGCAAGCACTAACCCTGGTAAAGCAAATTAAATACAGTTTTGTGCATTGGGATATTGAACTGGTTTATCTCCTGTTTGAGTGAGAATCAGAATAGATGGATAAAAAAGGGGGGATTTTAAAAAGTGCTGCAGGAGGGAGAGTTGGGAATGAAGAACAGGGAAGAGAAGGCAGGGTTGAGCTCCTTCCATTTTGAAAGCAGCAAGTTTATTTTGGCTACTGTAATGTGAAACTGTACTGTGAATGTGATCCGAGCTGTGAGAATAGTTGTGACCTGTCACAAGAAATTTAGTAAAATAGTAATTGGGGCACAAATGCTGCCTCTTTCTTTTTTTCCGTCTCAAGTTATTTATTGAGGTTTGAGCATATTTGTTGTTAGACCAATGATAAAGTAAGATTAATGGAACAAGATATTAATAACCATATTTTAAAGTTGGCAATGCAAGTTAGAGCTGCTGAAAACAAGTTGTTCTAATTCCAAGAACAGTAGGATATGCGTCAATGACACATTCTAATTCTTGATAAAAGTTAAAATATGTAATCAATAGTATACTTCAGACATAATTCTGGTATAGTAAGTATGTTTTTACTTAATGTTCTAGTTGCCATGTGGAATATTTGGCAAAAAGATATTTGTCAAAAATTTGTAATTGAATCAATAACAAATGTAAGGGGTATGAGACCTTTTTCTTAAACTGTTTAAAGTTTAAGTAGAAAATTACATTTAGGCTAAAAGTTACTTAAGAAAAACAACCAAGGGTGTACCAAAGCGTGGCAAACTCTGCAGTGTGCTGTAGCTGCCTTTTCACAGTTAAAGCATGGTTAATTGTTTGTGACTTAAATGAAATAGAGGGTAGTATGTATTTGAAAATTACATAAAGAAGAAGGGGTTTCAAGATAGTTTTACTGTAGTAATTGCAGCAACAGCATTCTAGGTAGTTAAATCTGCAAGACAGTTCCTGTAAAAGCTGCTGGTTTGTCTTCCTGAGCATCATCTCAACAGCCACTTATGCAGAAGAAAATAATATTCAGAAACCACTTGTGCTTTTCAGTTGCACAAACTTTTTTTTTAAACTTGGATTGGGTGAAGTCCACTAAGGATGTGGCTCTTAGTAACAGCTTCACATAGAAAACTGCAGTAGTTGGCATCTGTATATGCCCCAGAGAAAACAGGGGGGCAAGGCCTAATTTAGTGGCTAGAGAATTTTAAATTGGGAAGAACAATTAGGAGAAAAAATGCTGAAATAAGTGTGCAAATGTAATTTTCAAGGTGCACACTTATTTTGCACAAAATTATAAGCCTGTCAGTTTAAACGAGGATGGCCACAGGACTAGTTAATCCACTACAGCAATAATTATCCAAATCTCAGATCTTCATTCTTTTCTCTGTATGGCATACAACTGTTTTGACAATATACTCTGTACTCTACTTTTTAAAGTCTTTCTGTGCTTAAAAAAAGCAGTCAACCAATACTGCTTCCTTTTCTCTTACCCTTCCCCTCCAAGGAAAATTAACTATTTTTTTTTTCAATATAAAGAGCTTTTTGTTACATTTGAAGCAGAACATGTACCACCTCCCTGATACAAACGTATGAAGTTTCCCTTTTCTAAACACTTCAAACATACTGTAAAACTGAGTAGAAAGACATAAGATGGGTACACTGGTCATCTGCGTTTAAGTAAAACTGCCAGTTTGGATCTAGTTGAGGAGTGCTATAATTATGGAATTTGAAATTGTTTGAAAAATTTTGTCTTCCTCTCACAAGTCTTGCTGCTACTGTCAGCACTTCTCAGAGGAAGTTCACATGATAAATCTGCTTCACTCGTTTTTTCAGCAAATCTTAGCTGCTCTGCTTTGAAGTGCAATGTGTTTTAGAGTACTAATTGGTACTATCTATAAAATTTTGAATGTTTGCTTTTGTAACACTCCAGCATGATTATATTTTGTTGCAGTTCTAAAAATAATCTTTAACGTAGCATCTTACAGTTTGTCTCCTTAGCAAGCTTTTGTAATCCCAAGCCTGTTGGTGTTACGCCGTAAGATGTCTCAGTGATTTTTCAAATTGTTTACATCCACAATGGAGATGAAATGTTTATCTACTGTAATTTTGTTTTGGGCAGCTTTTCTTCAGTAAACTGGTTACTACCTTTTAGTGGAAAAGATGGCACAAAGGTAGCTTTGGTCCCTGATGTTTCTGATTTAATTTTACATTATGGCATTTTATTAAAACATACAGTAATAAAAATGTTAAACATTCACATGATTAGTACTATTTTGGACATTGACTGTGTTGGAACTTCTCACTGTCCCTGTTACTTTATTGCCAGCTGTGGTGTCTGCCAATTTCATCTGTGACAACGATAGTGTAACTCAACAGATGAAAGCACGAAGGCTGCTGGAGACTTCAGTAATCTTATGAAATTTGTCTTGGGCAACCCCCCCTATTCAAGGGGGTATATTTTTTGTTTGTTTGGGATTTTTTGCTTTTTACTCAAACTAATTAGTATCATAGGCAGTTGGCAATATCTTGAGTAATTTAGGGTGACTGTACCATGCAGCTGTAGTTTGTTGATTAGAAAATAGCCGGAAAGAA
>BJBW01005723.1:0-26982 GCA_004320125.1 Scolopax mira
CTGGGTGGTCTTTAAGGTCCTTTCCAACCCAAACCATTCCAATTCTACAATATTGGTGAAAAATGGCTCATGTTATCTGTGGAGATGGAAACCCAAGGTGTTCCTGCAGCTCCCCCCCAAACCCTTTGGTACCCCCATCCTGCACAGGTTGCTGCCATCCTCTACTCCTCCCAGCCCAGGATGCTGCCAGAGAAACCCTCCCTGTTTCCCATTCACAGCTCCAGTTATTGACTCAATTATTTTTTAATACACTGCTGGGAAACTGAAGCAGGCACTTATGGATTGCCAAGGTCAAAGGAGGCTAAAAGCCCTGGGGGAGACCAGGCTGGAGGTCCAGCCCACCCCAGGATGGGGATTTGCTGACGTGAGCTGCTCGAGGGCAAAACCACTGCGGGGCCAAGCCCACAAAGACCCATCCTTAGACCCGGAACTGAGCAAAGAGGCAAGGCACGGCAAGGGATGAATTTCATGGTTTTAAGGCTCTTTCAAAGATGTACTTTGTTCAAATGTGAGCGTTATCGTCCAATCATGGGTTTATCAAGAGCACCACAAATGTAACTGTAAATGCAATCAAGCTGTGACTGGCAGAAATCAGCATATCATGACTACTATGAATATTTCTCTCCGGGATTAATTTGTATTATCATTTTGAACTCTTTTTATATAGCCATATATTGATTTGCAGGAGCTGCTTGCATTTTAAATCGCAGCTACGTGCTTTTCATTTACAATTCTATGTGCTTTATTACAAAGGTGCAATGTCAATGTTTTCTCATTTTCATGGGAAATAAGCTGTTGCACAAGATCCTTCCCCATTTTGCTGCCCCAAGCCCCATCCACCGGGCGACGGCGCGGCGGAAATCAGTGAGTTACAAACAAGACTTTTGAAAGTGAGGGGCAGGGCAAAAGCCAGCCTGTGCCACACAGAGCCCTGCACGGCACCCTCCTGGGCATCAACAACATCATTCATGCAACCGAAATGGAACTAGACATTAATATTGGGGTTCAGCAGATGAGACATCACTTAAATGATGGGTTGGGGGGGGGGGGGGGGGGGGGGGGGGGGGTAAGGAGGCTGAAGGGCAAAAAGGAGAGGAATTTACACATCTTCTAAATATTACTTGTGGGAAAGATGTGATCTAGAGGAATTAAAACCAGGCTTGAAATAGAGTAATACCCTTCATCCACTGGGACTCTGTCAACCTCTTCATTGACAGGAGAAAACTAGTGGTTATTCCACCAGGATGCAGTAAGGAATTATCCCCCACCGTACCTACCACCCCTGGACAGCCAGGCCATGGGGAGGGGATGCTGAGCTGCTCTGCTGGGAGCCGTGCCTGGAGAGGAATTCTCCCGGAGGCTGCTTCCCACCAGCTCTCATCCCTCCTTGGGAGAACATGCAGCATCAAACACCCATAAACCTTTTACTATTCCTCCCTTCCCTGGATATTAAGCACTTTACATACAAAGATTCCTTTTAAGCAGTGTCACTGCTGAAGCACACAGTCACATTTCATCCTCTTCAAAGACAAAGTCAGATGGAAGTGAAAGAAAACATTTCAGCTTCTTTTAGGTGATCCAAGAAAGCGATAAAAAACCTTGCTATCAATCCGATGATTTAAACACTCCCACAACATGTTCCTCTCTGTTGAAAGGGAATTTAGTCATTGAGCCAAAGGGGATCCACAGGGAAGTTCTCTGCTTTATCACTTCAGGCCTTAGGGGCAGGAACTGGTGCAAAAGAAGTGGTTTTTAGTTCATAGTCCTGCGCTTAGACCAACGACAGGGCTGTGCACATTTACACAGACCATAAGGTATCAGCTCCCTTTGCTTTTGGGACCATTTCATAATTACAATGGCACTTTAGAATTTTTTAAGATTCTTCATAGGCATAAAAATAGAGCATTGAGCTTTCTTTGCTCTTCCTATAAGGATACACTGGAAAACATATGGAAAACATGAAATGTCTTAAAATCGGTATTTTCTGTAGAGGAAGTGAAAGAACAGTAAAAAGCCATCTGAAAAGCAGATTTACCCCAGTGATGAAGAAGCTGTTCCGTGGTCTCCCTCACCTCTGACATCTCTTTATAGATAAGTGGTGGGACATGTCCCTGGTGCCGATCAACAATCTGCCGCAGCCCCAGGTACACCAAACAAACAAACACCAGCCTAATAAACTCAGTTCATTGCTTATAACTCTGTAATCTTTATCAAAATAAAAGATATTGGATGGTGGACCACCTCTGTGGCTAGCAGGAGCTTTTATTTTGTTTTCTAAGTCAAACATAAGAAGAGAGTGGGTGCTCGGCGCTGGCGGAGGCACAGACCCAGAGCACGCGCTGCTGACAGCGTTCCCTCTTACCCATTTCCTCTTTAATTCACTGCATTTCTCTCTTCACGTTCTGCGAAGCAAAAACTGCATCAGAAAACAAACTCACTCCAAACTCCCTCATGCACAAATGCTGTGAAATACCTGAGCATTATTCCGTATAAATGAAACCCTTGATTTATTTCAGTCTTTTTTTTTTTTTTTATCAGACACTACAGTTTGTTCACCTTTTTAGATGTGTTGCTGATTCTTCTGATGTAGGGAAATGGATACTGTCTTATTATTGGGTAGACACGGTGGTGTTTCATCTCCATCACCTGCAATTGGAAACACTCTCAGGAGAGTATGCAAATCCTCCACACTCTCCCCACTCTTTATGGAAGCGTAAAAATAGAGCCTGCTTGAATTCAGACGGGAAATGAATCATAACTTGGCTTTGGTCGGAAGCACTTTCAGTCAGTGTAAAATCACCTGCTGCACAAAAGAAACTAGAAATTGGTGTCCAGCTGGAAAGAATGGTGCTGCCTTGGACCTTCCTCCAGCATCAGGGGGAGAGCTCTGGGGCTCTGCCCCACCTTGCGACCTCCGCATGACAGCAGTCAGCAGAGAGCCCCAAACTCATCCTATAGAGCATCAACCCAGAATCACAGAATGGTAGAATCGTTGAGGTTGGAAGGGACCTTCAGACCATGGAGTCCAACCACCAACCCAGCTCTGCCCAACCCCCCACAATCCATGTCCCTCAGCACCACGTCTGCCCGGCTCTGAAACCCCTCCAGGGATGGTGACTCCACCACTGCCCTGGGCAGCCTCTGCCAAGGCTACACAACCCTTTTGGGGAGGAAATTATTCCCAATATCCATCCTAAAGCTCCCCTGGAGCAACTTGAGGCTATTTCCTCTTGCCGCTTGTCTTGGCCATTTTCCTCTTAAAAAGAGTCACAATCCTGAGCTACAGTTTATGAGGGAAAGTGCAAGGACATTTGGACAACCGAGACAGGAAGTTTCAGGAAGTGGCTGACACAGACTGACATAAGCAAACAAATAAAAGATATTTGAACAAGGATAGTCTCTCTATGGATGAAAAATGGGAACTCAAATTTCTTCTCAAGAATCATAGAATATTAGGGGCTGGAAGGGACCTTTGGAGATCATCTAGTCCAACCCCCTGCTGATTTTAACATCATACATTCTATATTTGCTGGTGTCACACAGCAAAATGATGCAAATATTTCATCTGCTCAGCCTCTCCAGACTGCCCCTGGCAGAGGTATGTTCAGGGAAGAGCTGCCAGAATCCCTCCAGAAAACCAGGACTGCACTAACTCATGGAGAGGTTTATTTCTTAATGATGCATGTGATCTAATTGCAGTTATAGGGGAGTTTACGTTCCTCCTCCATACCCCATACTGACTTATGGGGATGTCCCATACCGACCAACAGTCCCGGCTGCTCTCCCAACCAACATCAACCACATTTAAATACGGGGCAACATCAGACATTTGTGCGCATTGACTCGGCCAGGCCTCAGGAACAACACGGATGCAGTCTGCTCTCCTCGTCAACTAAACATTCATTCCGAGATTTCTAAATTTTGAATTGTAGAAGAAACAACAAGAAATATTAATCTCTACTATCCAAAACTGTGGCAATGCATTTTCATTCCATAAGTCATTATTTAGTTCTACTTGGCGACAGCACGTATACAGCTCATCACGTGGCTCACAAGTCATTGTTAAGTAGACACAGGTCATATTTTAGCTATATATCTGTCCATGAATGTGTCTGATAAAATCAAGGTAGGCTCATTGTTTATCTTTTTTTTTTTTTTTAAAAAAAGAAAAGCTACATGTGAAACATTCAATACTTTTTCATATCACTATGTTGAATGAGGCCCCATCTCCACGTTGCTGGTCCCTGGTCCCGGGGAACCTTGCTCCCCTCGCTCAGCCTCACACTCACACGCATTGCTAATTACTTGTTATAACAAACATAAATTCTTCAGCATTTCCTTACCCTCATGTGAAAACCAACAATAAAACTTTATGTGCTTAAAATTACCTCTGTATTGTTGGAGGACTTGTCTAGCATCTCGTTAGTAGCTTGCCTTCATCTTGCAACTTTAATTAGCAGTTCCAGTCTGGGATTTACCTATGACTGTCATGGGTGAAGAGTGCTGGCTAATGAATTATTCAAAGTAAATTAAGAGACTAAGGGAGTTCTCTACCTGTCTAAGACTAATACACACTTCATTAGCAAATATTTTCACCTGTGACAGTCACAGGTACCTCACGGACTGAATTTTTACGCTCACCTGAAATGGATTCTGTCTATGTCCGCGTTAATGTCAAACCCAGAGTTTTACTTCTATAGAGATTACATTAACAGTGACAGTTAGTAAATTGGATCCTCAAGATTATAGGATATCTTCATTAAGCCCGGGTGAGGCTGGGAAGGGTGAAGCAGGCAGATTCGTATCGCCCTCCAAATACCCCGGTGCTGCTTGTCAGGATCCCACAATGTGATTTATCGCTGCCTCCGCAGACTGCTGCTGTATTAGCTGAAACTTCCTGAAAACTTCTAGCAGTAGTTTTAATTCTGAAAATACGCAGAAAGTGTCAAGGAGAAGACAGGGCTCCCTCTCTGGAAGATGAAGAGCTGAAGAGGAGCCCAGTGTGGAGCTCTGTACGGAGCCACCACGATGCCTCTGGGACTCAGACCAAGGGCAGGGACCCGGAGCAGGGGCACCAGCCAGGGGCAGGGGCAAAGACAAAAAGCAGGGACCCCCACACTTTGCCTGCGGAGGGGCCAGCAGCCGCCTCTGCCCCCAGCCAGGGCTGCCAGGCTGTGCCCTGCTCCCAGAACATCACCGCATCACACTGCACCAAACCGCACCGACATCACACCACGCCAGCACCGCACAGCACCAGCATCACACCGCATCCCACTGCACCAGCACCACTGCACACCCCACTGCACCACACCACAATGCACTGCAGAGCACCAGCATCGCACCTCACCAGCAGCATCACACTGCACCATCCTCTCACCGGCATCGCACCTCACCAGCATGGCACGCCAATCCTGCCCAGGCAGAGGCACTGCACAGACCCACACCATCAGCTGGAATATGGGACACCTCCTCCTGCTCCGGACCTGTCCCCAGGAGTGATGGCACAGGCCAGGAGTCTCCTCACCCCCTTGGGGAGCAGGAAGGTGCCATCTCACACTAGCGACATGCTGCTCCTCAAAGCTCCACAAACAGACCTACAGTCACCTTCATAATAATCACAATTATCATAATAATTGTAATACTCAGCAGCACATCTAGCCCATGAGTGTTAGAACTTACACAGGGAAATACTATAAATGCATAATCACTGTAGCATCTTGAAACTGCTGGCAGACTATCAGAATTTGGTACTTGACCCTTTAATGTGGTTTATTATATGAACTATATATCTGACACTTAATAGTTATACGAGTTAAAGCAAATAAATCCCCACCGGCAATGGGCCATACCCCAATCCCCCTGTAAGATGGAGGCCCTGATGTGACACCAACCCCCAAAGGACGGCGAGTCTGCTCTGGAGGACACCGACCTGTTCACTTGTTCTTCCCCCTAATTGTCACCAGCGCAGTCCCCTCCAATTAGCCAGCACAGCTCCCCGGCAGCCGCCTGCTCTCCCAGCCTTCATTAGCCAGGCAGGGGACCCAGCGAAAAAACAGCCCCAAAAGAATATACAAACAGACCACTGTTTGTTGCTCCGGGCATTTTTTTTTTTCCTTGCAATATTTTAATATCCTTGTGGATTGAGAGCTGCCAGTGGAATAATTCACACGAGCTCTTGGGGAGCGCGGTGTCGGCAGAGCAGGGATGTGGCCACGCTGCCAGGCTTTCTGGAATGAAACAGGAACTCACCACGTGGGAATACAAAGGCATTTTTTTTTAATTTTTTTTTTTTTTCCTGACAGAAATCACTGGTTCTAAAAAGTGCTGCCTCTGTTTAACCCACAGATAAAATTGACTATTAAAGATAAATTGAGCTGTTTACTTATAGAAAAGATTTATGGGTTTGTGAACAGAGGACACGGGAGTAAATTGTTTGCTAAATAACTGGGGGGTGGGAAAAGACACAGAAAAGCTTTTAATTTCTAGATTGACTCCACAGGCAGCCCACAGCAGAGCAGAGGCACACTGCAAATCTACACCTCAGATGTGAGGAAGAGAAGGCAAAAGTCGAGTATCTCTTGAACATGTTTTGCATTTTTTCCCCATGCTCGCGACCTGCACTAAAATATTCTCAATCACACCCCCACACACAACAGTTTCTATTTAGGTCATTCAAGAAATTAGATTTTTGACATTAAAATTAAATATTAATTTAATATATGTTGAATATATTAACTGGATTAATTTGGCAGAGACACCCAGTCACACTCTGAAGAAAAGGTTCAGACACAGGAAATTTTCAGACGTGGGTTCTCTGCTGGGAGAGACACACAGGGGGGCTGGAGAGGGGAGCTGAGGGTCAGCAGAACACCTCAGCCCTTGTGCTGGGTAGCAGGGAATATCTCCCACAACTACAGCCAAGGAAAGAGCCACCTTCCTGACATTATTCAGCTCAACAAAGGGCCTACAAGTATCTTCTGGAGGGACAACCAGCCACAATAGATAAGAAGACCTCTGTTCCTTTGATATCTGAGTCTAGTATCAAGTCCAATTGCCTAGGAAACACTTAGCATTTGGTGGTGGTGCAAGTGCTTTGCATTTCTGTTGAAATTGCTCAGTTTCAGCTTTGAGTCCTTAGTTTCTACTACAGTGGGGTTTTTTTGCCAAGACTGAATTTTCTGAGGTTTTTTGTATAGTACATTCTTCAACACAACGAAGTTTCCTATTTCTATTCTCCTGAGCTAATTAGACTGAGTTCTTTAAGCTTCTCCATGAAAAAATATTTTTTATTTCCCATATAATATTTTTCTTTCTCTCTTATGCCATCTTTTTGTTATTTCAGCATCTTTGAGCAAACAGGCACCAGAACTATACATCAAATTTTACTGCTCGTCTCAGCAAGGCATTTGTATTTCTACTCATTACCCCACACCTGTGCACCTCTGGGTCCTGTTAGAGAGGGTTTGCCATGTTTTACATTAGGACCCAAAGTAAACTCTATTTTTAAAACAGATCCAGCCTAGCGAGATGCTCTCTTTGAGCAGCATTCTTCTTTGTTATATCCTATCCACTCATCATTGTATCGTTTTCAGATTTTATCATAAATAAATTTTTCTCTAATCTCAAAATATTCATGCAAACACCAAACAGAGCTGCTCCCCTTGCTCACAATGGAAGGACCCCACCAGAAGAATCCATTCCACCCAGAGTCAGGGTTGACTCCACATTGATGGTATTTCTCAGGACCGTTAATTATCCAGGGTTTTAATCCACTTAACACAGCCATACCGGACTTGCAGATTGCCTCGGGGCTTTTTTTAAGAAACAAGAGTTTTTATAGTATTAACTCAAACATGTAGCCTTTCAGACAAATCTCAAAAGATTGTGATAGATTTGAAATAGTTCCTTCCTCACAAAAGAATGCAAAAATATATATAGTGATTTGGTTTTGAACTACTTGAATCTGGTTTTTTTTTTCCACAGAAGTATTTTAGATGGTGTATTACTGTGGAAGAACATCTATGGACCGGTGACAAGTTATCTTCTCAACCAAGCCCTGTAGCACTCCGAGGTTCAGAGCACCCAGATGTGCTGACTCACAGATGGTCACCCATTATCAAGAAATGTACAACTTCTGCCTCAGAGAACATTTGGTGATTCCCAGGCGACATCAGCCCCCTTCTTTTCAAAAGCAGAGCAATTATTGAAAAATGATAACAAAGGTGCAAAGACGGGCAATTTACTGTTTCTTCCCAGCACAAGCCTGTCCAATTGTGATGGGTTTAGACACGAGCATCACTGGGATCAGCTACAGCTTCTGCTCCCAGATACAGAAGGAAAACAGCATTCGCTTCATCAAGTGTGAGAAAAAATATTTACATACTTACCTTTATTTACACCATAATAGAATGTTAAAATGCTCCAGTAATCATTACATAAAGATCAAATGTGCAACCTTATTATATACACCAGGAAAATTAGCTTTCCAATGAAATATGGCATGACCTTCAGCTACTGGTATTCACAGCAGAGCCTGTATTCAGCCCTTCATACATATATTCATAAATTTGGAAATTGTAAATTACATCACGAGATGGATTCAGCCCCAGTGAATGCTGGATTCTACCCTTCACTTATGCACATCTATCACAAATACATATTTACTAGCACGCCCAGAGTATTTTCTTCAGCGCTCGTTCACTCCCTCCCTGATTAAATGCAGGTCATTTCCATCCATAACTACTATTCAAATTCAAAAGTGAAAGTGATTTAGGCAATAAATTATCTTTTAGAGGTATATTTAGTGTCACCTGTCTTGGTCCTCTCATTCAGATGTAAAATGTTCTCCTCTCTGTCTTCATTGTTTTCCGTTCTGTAACGGTAACTGCGAGTGGGGGCTGGAAATGGAGACCTATGGAGTGCTCTGCTCCCCGGCCCAGGCAACGCGCTGCCTTTGTCACTGTCACATCTAGGGCAGCAGCCAAACTAAAGACATTCATTTTCATGGCTGGTTATTGCTACTTGATAACCTGAATTTTAAGACAAATACATTATCCCCGATGAGATGGAGAAGCTGGAACCAAAGGAAACTGACGGAAGATACCAAGAAGGTGCTCTGAAAAAATATTAGTCGTGGAGTTCTGAAGGAAAGTCACAATGCAAGATGGTGTCGCTTAAGATCAGAAGGAAAATTAATTCATTAATTGAGATGAAAAAGCTCAAATAGGAGTTTTCATTTCATGGGAATGTTACACAGAAAGGACCAGCACCATTTAGTGTGAGCATGGACAGGAGGTCCCAGAGAGGATCAGCTGAAAAGACGTTTCTTGGAGACAGGCAGAAACGAAAGATACATGATCTTTTGTAAAAAATGTACAGCTTGAGCTCCTGAACAGGTATCTACAAGGAGATTACAGAAGACAAAATGGAGATCTTATTTGGCAAAAATCGGATGCAAATCTGAACTGAAAATGTATCTGCAGGTCATCTTCATGGGGATGGCAAGAGTTTTCAAGAGCAGAGAGTTAGAAAATGAGTAACCCAGGGATGCCAAGCCTGCCTGCACGGCAATAGTGTGGAACAGGACTCTTCAAAAGGAAAAAATAATAATTTAAAAAAAAACAAAGGAGGACAGGCACTTGTGAGTCAAGAAGATTCCAAGAGGAGCTCAGCCAGTAATGCTAAAGTTGGGTGACAGATCACAAAAAAAAAGGAAACTATTTTTTTTGGCAAAACTCCTGTCTCTCCTCTACTTACTCAGGTTTAATGTTACCATGAAATATATTGAGCTACTTGTCCAGACAATACCCAGTGGATCAGAGATTCTTGTCTCTGCCAGACATCACTCCAGGAGGACAGGATTGTCTCCAAACAGTTTTATGGCTTTGGGATTGGTTCATCTTGCTTAGACCATCAATCCCAGGGGGCATAAACTAACAAAGTCTTTCTTGGGTTACAAATTATTTTAGTTTAATGATACAGGCCATCCCACCCATCTCCAGACATTGGCAGTCAGAGTTCTGGTGCCCAAGTCACCCTCTGAAAGCATTTCCTGCTCATTTTTTCTTTTGAGAGTAGCTAAAGCAGTAGATTGGGCTACTATTTAGGAAATTTAATTAATCTCCAGCAGTGAAGCAAGGTGAACCCACCCTCATCAAACATTTCATATAACACATTAGCGCGAATATCAATCATATTTCGCAGAACATCTGGTCTTTATATTTTTTTTCTTACTTTTACTGTTTCTGACAGAAAATTACTATGCACAGAAAAAAGCCCCAAAGCCAATAATCAGCACTCAACACGTCGAGTTTACTTTAACCAAACTAAAAATCACTGCTGCCTTGAAGAACTACAAAAATCTTTTAGATCTTTTGCATTACTAAAAATCCCAAGGATCAATTTGGAAAGTAAACAAATACATTTATGTTCACAAATACCTTCAAGAAAAAATAAATAAATAAAATAAAATAAGAAATGCTTATATATATATAAGAAATATATATATATACTGTCCATGAACCCTTAGCCATACTGCAAAATAGAACTTCTCTCTGCTTTCCAATACTCCGAACAAATAATTTATAAGGAATACTAATTTGTTCTTGTGCTGAGACAGTAACAATGACCATAACATTTTAACCAGTGATCAGAATATATTTTAGGATGTCTCATATAATCTTTATCAAGGAAAAGTGCTCACAGCCATACTTGTGAAAACTTCCTTTTGGCTCTTAATATAGCGTCATAAAAACACTAGCGTGTATCTGTATCATTAATTAAACAATTAAAAAACAGCTCCAAAAGCACTTCTAGTAGCTGAAACAACACTTTCTGTTGAAAATCAAGTCCCCTTGAAGACCAGTGTAAAACGCACTCTTAAGTACTATCTTTTCAGGTTCATTTCTCCCCAAACTGACATCCTCAGGAACGTATATTGTAATATGGAGCCAAATTTGCAACTCAACTTCTGATGAAGTTAAAAATTATCATTAAAAGACCTAATTCTTCACTTCATTATGCATCACACTAACGGGTTAAATAGATCTTTACGCTGGTGCAAACAGTTTTGTTATTTATAACCACTTTCAGACGACTTTACAGTATGGATTTGAACTTACACAAATTAAGATAATAAAATTACCTTTTTTTTCTTAAATAATCTAATCAAGCCAGTCCACTAATTTAAAATTAATGGGATGGAATGGAAATGTTGGACACTTTTAAAATAAATTAAGTGTGGAACCAGGTTACATTTAATCAAGCTGTCATGCAAATTAGCAGCTTCACTCAGTGAGTACTATTTAAAGAACTTCTTCGCTAGTGAAAATGTTTTTGGAACTGTTACAGGAACCATCTACTTTTTGTTAAAGACAAATGAGTGCTAAAAAGCACAGCTCCCCCCAGCCCCAGGTTCCTAATGACGATATCATAAAGCTTTGCTAGACAGGGAAGCTCCACACGTGTCTGCTGGGGACAGGGATGCAGCTAGAGTAAATATTTTCAGAAAATAGCTTTTAATCTGAAATATTATACACTGCTGCCAGAACAAAAACAAACACGCATACAAAAAAAAACCAAACTAAAAACCCAAAACAATGCAACAAAAACCAACAAACCAACCCTCAAAAAAAGACAAACCAAGAAACCCCAAACCAAACCAGCTAAAAGGAAATAAAGTTTTGGACTAGATGATCTCCAGAGGTCCCTTCCAACCCCATATGATTCTATGATTCTTACAAGAAGAGAACGGCAGGAAGTGCCTGTTTCTGCAGGAAATGAAGGTGTAAGCAGGAAAATTCCCCTCAGACACCACATCTCACCCCAGCTGGGGCTCAGCCCCGTCCCCACTCGCTGCCCCCAGGCTGGGGTAAGTGCCCGTGGGAATAACCAGCCGCTTATCAGCGGCGGTAACATTCCCGGTGGAATAACATTCCTGACACTGCTTCTTCCTAAGACTTATTATCTGCTAATAACTACAGCCCGCCCTACGAAGGCATCACCTATTAAAAATGGCCAAAATTATACTTCAGTACTGCCAACGGCACTTATTTTGCTAATTGAGTGGAGCTCTTTATTATCAACTGATTACACCAACCGATGTACGAGATGCCGTAACTTCGTAAGAGGGTTCATGACTCAGTAATCAGTGTGCTGAATTCCTGTTGTGATTTTAGATGAAGATTGCTGATTCTCCTCCAGAAGAAGCAAAAAAAAGAACATTCTTGGTTCTGCCATCACACAGGTATAGATGTGTATTATTAAATACCATAAGTATGTAGTCAAATTAATATTCTAAACCAGAAAAAAAATTCCTTTATTCTCCTATGAATGTATTCGTATTGTTCTTCTGCACCCAGTCACACTTTTTACCAGCAGATGTGCTTTGGATATTGTAATTTATCTCCTTCTAACTTATGAATAGCATGTCAAGTCCTCCCCAAAGACAGCAAACGTTTGCACAGAAACTCTATTCCAGTAACATCAACTTTGATCAACAACAAATACTGCACATCACTTGCTACTATAAAAAAGTAACATTACTTTGTACTATTTACCACATATTATCTTCCATCTAAGAATTCAGAAGTTTTGCAAAAAATGTTAACAGTCTAAGCTTACTCCACTTCTCCCCTGTCTCATCAGGAAGAATCACAGGAACTTCAAACACCCTCGCATCGAGTGAACATCTGAAGCTTTACATCAATGTTTTGTTTCGTGGTAGAAATCTAAGCATTGCATCCCAAAAATACTTTATCATGAACTGTTATCTCACTAAAAGAGCGGGTTCTCCTCCCAATTCACTGTAGCTGTAATAAACAGGTCAATTATCCATATATCCAAAATCAAAACACCATCGGTCTCCACGGATTACTATCTGAATGTCTCCTCCCACTGACCTGGCTCTTCCATGAGCTCCAACGTCCTCAAGCCTCAGAGATACACACACCAAACCACCCTGAACGCTACAGTCCACTTCCCTATCCTAGTGTTACTTTCACTTCAAAACAATATTCCTTCTCATCACTCACTTGCCTAATCTTATAAAAAGAAAATGTATTTGGATGTGTACAAAATATTTAAAAGTATGTTTTTCCAGACAGTCATTACACAAGCATATTTGAATTAAAAATAAATTGTGTTGGATAAAATCTTCTCCTTCACTGTTTACTTTATCTAGATAATATATATATATATATTTAAAAAAGCAAGAATCAGCACAGTCCGTTGCTGATGTTTCAAGAGTTATTTGAATTAAGCCCCAGATACATGCACAGTGTTCAGGGTTATTACTATTTTCATAAACAGAATAACATGTTCCCTGGGCGTGAGCAGCTTCACGGCAGTAACCAGTAATGGTGAAATAGATGGGAGGGAGGGAAAGGTGAACCACTGCTGGGGAGAGAAGGCCATAGGTACAGGAAGAAACAACATGCAGGTAGGAAAACTGCTCTGGCGCGGGTTATCTATAGATAGAAAGGCCAGGCATTCCCCAGGGATTAAATATTTATATTGCCACTTAAGCCTTACTGTTATTTATCAAAGAATGCATGTTAACTTGAGCTGTTTACACAAAACTGCTGCACTCACTGAGATGGATATCACAGAAAGTGCTCCTTACACTTCCCAAACCAAGATCTATTTTAAATCCATTACCCATTGATAACATTAGCAGGAATTAATCACAAATGTGTTAAGAGACAAAAAAAAAAATAATAAAAAACAAAACACAATTAGATATTTGGAAATAACACATGAAAGAGGAAGACAAAAACCAGTGCAGACCAATATCAGAAAATACCTATGCCAAAGACATAGATATGTCTTTGGACATCCTCTCCCCTCCACACCTGCACCACAAGTTTAATTTTAAATTTTGAACAGGTTGTGGTGTTTCATAGATGCACATTTCCAGGCTCCGGGGGCCTCACAATACCTCCCCTCCTCTTCCTCTGCCCTTGCCCCTTCACACCTTCGCTCCCCCAGATGGTCCCATTCAGCCCATTGCATCCCCCCAGCCCAGGGCATCCCAAATATCCACTTTATCCAAATTCAATTTGCAGGCTGTGTTTTATCTTTAACACATACACCTTCCTACTACCAGAAACATAACAGAAAGGTAAAAAAGGTTATGGAGGTAAAAAGGAGTCACAAATGAAATGCAATTAATTAAATTAATTTTAAACTAATTTCCAGCCATGTGGAAGACTCTATACTTAAAAAAAAAAACCCAACAACAACAAAAAAAAGAGTAGTTGTAACAAAAGATATATTTTGTTCTCTCTTCCTCACTATTTAATAGTCTTAGAATGAAAAGTCTAGTACAATTTTCTAGTCCAATTGTTCCAGCCGGGGAGAAAAATTACTCATCATAATTAGGCCACTTTCGTAACATATTTACTCCTCACCCGGCCTCCTGTGGACGTGGCCAAAGCACCACACCTGGGAGGCACTGACCTGTTCCACCACTGTGGCACATTTCCCCACCAGCTTCTCCCCTCCCCCTGATCTTCATCCCCCCAACCACTCGTGGGCAGAAAAGCAAAGTTCACCAACTACAGAGAAAAATACATAAACAGATTGCTTGTTTTTCGTGCTTGTGGACCCTCTACCTGTGGTTTTCCCAACGGGGCTTTTTTGGTGCATGGGGTGAGGTGGGGTGATGTTCTGGGTCTGGGTCAGAAGCTCTGGGCTCCCCACGCCCATCAGAGTAAAGTGAGGAGCAGATGGACCACTGCAGAAGGAGTACCTCAAATTTCATACTTTTCAAAAATATGTGCATGTATATACAAATATGCATATATATACACATTTATATACGTGGGGGGGGGTGTTAAGATGGTTGTCAGGAAAAAGTTCCTTTACAGAAAGGGTGGGAGCCTTGGCAGAGGCTGCCCAGGGCAGTGGTGGAGTCACCATCCCTGGAGGTATCTAAAAGCCGGGCAGACGTGGTGCTGAGGGACATGGGTCAGGGGGAGTTTGGGCAGAGCTGGGCTGGTGGTTGGACTCCATGGTCTGAAAGGTCCCTTCCCACCTTGACCATTCTGTGATTCCATGATTCTATACACAAAATTTTCTCATATATTAACATTGCAGAAAGTAAACAGGGTCCACCAATAGCAGAAGGTCTTTCAGACAAGAATCGGAGACACTGCTTTATACAGAGGACTTGAAATACTTAATTGAGTATGTTTAAGTAATAATCAAGAAAAAAAATACAATTCCTGGCCTGGCCTCACATTGCACATCCACCTGGTGTGGAGCTGGTGGCGGGTCCCTGCGGCAGCTGGACATGGGGCTGACGGGTAATAATTTGTGAAGTTCTCATTTTTTTCTAATAAGAAACTTGGGTTTCCAAAATCCTGAAGAGTGATGGTCACATATAGGTTGGGACAGGGTGCTCATCATCTGACTTCTAGAGTTAAATTGTCAACTCAACAGTTTACTTCATGGCCCCTCCTTCTCCAGAAACAACCCTAAAGGGCTTCCAGAATGAACTGGGCATGGCATAATTCAACTCACCAACACCTTCTGAAGAATTTTTCAGGATTATTTGGACAGTGAACACTGTGTTCCTCCAGCCGTTATGTAAATTTAACACCCCAAAATGCCCTTACAAAAAAAAAAATCCTGAAGAATTAAAGTAACCTGAACAGTGAAGTTTGGGATGTTCTTTGTGGAGAGGAATAAAATGGTAATTCCTATAGCAGAGGTGTGTAAATTGGCTCCCACGTGCGGTTACACCACACTTACAAGGTTTTGAAGGTCACAGCAGCTTCCTACAGGCACTGCCCACAGCACATAAAAATCTTTTTACACATAGAGCTGCGATACCTGAAAGGAAACTTAAGACTAATCAGTCTTTCTTTTTCTCACTGTTTATATTAGCATTTCAATAACATTTTTAATATTTAATTTTACATTTACTTAATAACTGTCTTGAACAAGAATTACAAGAGAAATGCAGTGCTGGAGTGGGATTAGAAGTGGCTTGGCAAGTCCAATCATAAAAGGTGCCTGAAATGCTGCAATAAATTTAACTTACAGTGAAAGAACCTAAAGGAGTGGCTAGACAGCAAAACACTTTAACATTTCCACATGTAGAACACATTTAAAAGTATGTGATTTTGCCAGTTAACTGATTTAATTCCTATGATAAATTCAAGATAATTATGACATAACACATCAAAAATAAATGCATACGTACTTGAAATGTATTAGCCTATAATTTCATTAATATTATACCACCATATTAAATTTATAAACAAAAGTATTTAGCAAAGAAAAAATAAGTATTTTAATTATTGTATTATTATCTATTATTTCATTGTGCGAGCAACATAATAGCTGCAAAACTACTGCACTTTTAACTCCCATTGGTATGAGATTTTTCATCACATCCATTAAAGCACGTAACTAAACTAACTCAATACTTCATAAGAATAGATCCTAAAATAAGTCAATTCGATAACGCAAGTCCTTTCTGAGACCTTCATATACAGTTGTGCTCATTTTTTAACTAATTTAGTTCATCTGATCTCATTAAAAACTGCTATATTATGATGGTTAGGAATAGAATAACTGAAATAATTGCCTTTAGAGCTGACAGAGTTACCCATTTCTAACCACGCTTTCAACAAAGCTGGACTCATTTATTCTGCAGGAAAGACCACAGCCTTTCAGGTTGTGTGACACAGCAGACAAACACAGAAGACAAAGGTTTTATTTATTTATTTTTGCCAAGACATTCATCCTTCCCACTGCCTTTGGAAACATTATTGCCTCAGCTCAGGATATCAAATTATTTGGGGATTTCACCAAGAGCTGCATTCAATCTCCTAAAGACTTTAAGCATTCAGAGTCTGGGACAACCTCACCTGTAATTTACTTCAAAAGTGCATTGACACTGTTTAAGTTGCCACTTAAGTTGACACTTCTTCTAGGGCCACTTCCCAATTTTATTTTAATTAAGCTAAAAATGTCTTATCAATTTAAATATCTGATCTTATAACTCCTAGTCCTTGTTAATCTTTGCTTATATTCAAGAAACCAAACAAAACAGCAGGAAATGCCAACAGAAGCATTATTTGAGGGCCTGACACAGAGATAAGTCAACACAACTTCTAGAATTAAAAAACACAACAAAGAACTCTTTGAAAGCTGTGTTACTTGAATGTTTATCTTGGGTAAACTCCACATTTTCCTCTCAGCACCAAAGTGCCAGTCCCACCTCTGAGCACAGTACCAAAAGGCTGCTCCAGCTCTTGTGGTGGCTGTTGAGTGAAGGTCACACTGGCAGAGGCCAAGGCTTACACACACACACACACACTGTAGTCTAAATGAGTCAGAGCCCTGTGGGCTGCTGTCCCCTCCCAGTGGATAACCCAACAGCTCACTGGGATCACTGACTTCTGCAGTCTTCAGTTCTGGGCTTCCTGGAACCAGCACAAAAGGCTATGTGGAAAATTATCCATCCTTTCATCCTTCCTCCAAGGAACCCAAACCTTGGCAGTTCTCCTTCATGCTCCCATGGGTCATATGGCATGGGAGTTATTCTCCTTCTCTCCCTTACTGCCAGGAAGAAGTTCTTGACCTTTATTCAGCCAATTTGGAGAAAACAAGCAGTTTCACATCTTCAGTGCAGTGTAGTTCATTAATTTGGACTTAACAGTCTGCTTCCCCTGTACCTTCTTTAGCCTCCCCCGAGAACCAGTGAGCCCACTGCACGAGCAGGACCCCACTGATGTAAGGGACACTGAGCCAGGACATCAGCTGGTCAATATGTCATGGACCCAGGAGAGGCATCACGGACACCCAGAGGAGTCTCAGTGTCGGGAGGTCCAGGGCTAGAAAAGCAGAAGCAGCAGCTGTGGAGGCATTGACTGTCCCAGTCCTCCACCAGGAAGGGGCTGAGGACAGTTCCCTGGTTCCAGAATGCTGTGATGATGATTTCCATTCATTATTGAGGACAGGGCTGCTCTTGGCACTGACCTCGCTCCCTGATCACACACAGGTCCCCTCTCCAGGGCTCACACCCACCGTCCATCACAGGAGCTTTCGACCACCATGCTCGTCCACAGCACATGATACAGAGAGTCTGGTCTGATATTAAATTACATCAGTAATAATATACACTTTATTTTGAACTGTGTCACAAACATAAAGTGTGTTTATTCGAAGACTGCCATGTACCACTTACCCAAAGCATTGGCTGCAATATTCAACATTTTCATTTTTCCATCATGCCTTTACAGCTCTATTTTAAAATTAAGTGACACCACAATTTACTGAAAGCTGAGGTTATGTCTGGAGCTCCTGTGTCAAGCTGAAGGTTTCTGGTGGGTAGCATCGCAGTCGCAAACAACGGGGCAAACACAACACATTCAGTTACACCCTCCCCCATTAAACTCCTTTCTGATAATTATGAACTAGTAAATTGGCTTCTTGGTATCCATGGCAGCACCAGTCCCTGAGGCTGCATCCCAGGCAGCCTGGCACCCTGTTCCAGCAACACTGCCTGGTTGCCCCCACATCTCCTCATCGCACCGAGCACCCACCACCCATGTCACACAGGGTTTTACCTACTGGCAGAGAAGCACCCACCAGCTGTGGAGCACTTCACAGCTATGGAGAGCTGGCCAGGCTAGCAAGGGACCACGAAGAAACCTCAGAAGATGCTCTGAAAATGCTGGCGTGGGACACCCCACAGGAATGTGGGACCCTGAGGCTGCCCAGCCACTCTTGCTCCAGCGCTGGTGCCCATCTGCCCCACTCCAAGTCCACCTGAGAACCACAAGAGCTCGACAGTGGTTTTGAAGGTCATTCCGCTCCTTCAGCTCCCTCAAGGAACTGCCCCAAGTTCAGGCCATCTCCTGGGCTGGGCAGGGACTGGGGCACCCTTCCTGAGAGATCTGCTGCTGTTACCAGCTCTCTCACTTCGAAAGGAGAGAGTAAACGTTCCTGGATTAAGACAAACCCAAAATCATAGAGAACAAGCAGGCACAGCTTGTTCCTGTGCTCCTGATCCCAAGTGGATGAGCTGCTCTAACATGTTGTCTCTGCAAACCTCCACCAGTGTCATTAAAGCCCAGGTAAAACCCCTTCATAGATATTTCAGCACTTCAGCTGGTAGCTTATTAAAACCTGATAAAAAAATTATTGGAGTTCTCACACAAGGGTTGTACCTGCTCAGGTTTTAAATACACTCAGCTGTCCCGGTGAACCTTATTCTCCCAGGTACAAAGCCTACTGGCACATGGACCCATTTCTTCACAACGGGGGAGAAAGGCAAGAAAAAGCCCTAGACAGAAAGTTCTAGGCAACCAAGCAGAAAGAGAGGGGGGAAAAACAATTAGTAAATACTGCTTCATTTACCACTGTAAATCTTTTTGGCTCCACAGCAGCAGAGAGCAATCTCTCCTGTTCTCACCCAGCATCCACCCGCTGGAGCCGCAGCGAGCATCCCTTCCCTCTGCAGCCTCTGCCCAGCCCGAAGGAAGCACCTTTCCAGAGCAGCAAGGAAGGAGCCGTGGCAGCACCCTGCAGCAAGGAGCCTGACCTATTTCAAATGTTCTTCTACAACTGCTACATAAAATTAACAGCTTTAATACCAAAAAAAAACCCACTAAACCAAAAACAAAACCCAAAAATAATCAACCGCACCAAGTCTATAAAAAGATATATATGCCTATATATTATTTTAGTCAGAAATTCAACTACTGTGCTAAAAAAAAGTAATGATTTTCCTGTAAGCCAATAGCTACTAGATGGAGGGAGGGAGGGAGGGAGGGAGGGAGGAACAAACATTTTTCACCAAGAATCTGAAATGTAAGGAAATAAATACACCGAATCACCAGCTCCCCACTGCCCTGTGCACAGTCCTGGACACCCAGCGAGGGCTCGTCTGTGTGGCAGGGTTGGGCCAGCCCTTGGGCTGGTGCCCACCTCCCCAGGGAGCTGGCTGCTGCTGGGGCGAGGTGGGATGTCACTGCTATCTACTTTTGCATAACCACATACACCTTAACCCCTCCAAATTGACCAGAACTTGGTTTGAAACTGCCACTTCCCTTCCTCAATGAGGTTTTCTTGGAGGGAACCGTCCTCCATGTCGCTCTTGCTCAGCAAAATGCGCTCAATCTGTGGCTGGTGACAAAGCCACAGCGTGCCCCTACCCGTGGTTTACAGATACTCCCCTCTCCAGTCTGTAAGAAATGGAAGTGTGGTTTCAAAGCCCTGCTTTCTTCTTTAACTGGTTATTTATAGCCCCGAGGTGGTCCTGCTTCCCACCACGTCCTATCGCTCACCTGCCTGAGAGCATCCCAGTGCCCCTCAGCTCTCCACTGACAGCAGGACCATGCCACCGACGTCACTAGCTCTGGAGGGAGGACTTCAGTCTCTGGTGCTGTTTTATGCCAGTGAATTATATTCAGTTTGAAAACATTTTTTAACATGAAGCCAGTGAAATATCAAAGGCGTACAACCGTACAGTAAATTATGTATGCCTGTGTTTTGCAGCGGGAATAAGGTTCCTGCCTGCTTTTGACAGAGCTGCATTATGTAAATTTAGCAGCATATCACACATGCTGCACTAAACCGGACAGTTATCTTATTCCTGAGTATTTACATAAGCACAGAAAAAAAAATACAGCATATATACATAAATATATAGTATCTCCTTCATTTAGATCGGCAGTTGCATGAGAAAAAAGGCTGGAGTTTTCTGCAAGAAGTATTGTATGCTAATGAGATTTTTTCCAAGACAAAACTGTTACTGCTAACAGTTGGATACTCTCTTTGTTTTAATTATGCATGACTAATGATAGCTGTTTGGCTGTCTGACCACCAGATTGCCTGCCGTTGCCAAGGGAAAATCTTTTAAAATAGGTTGACTGTTTTTCAGTTATAAAACGGAGCTTGTTCAACTTCATCTTACATTTTTCAAAAGTTTCGAGGGTGTAAAAATTAAAACTTGAGCTGAACTCGCCGGTGGGTCACTCTCGTGTGTGAGGCACCACCAAATCTCCACAGGTGAAACCAGAGCTACGGACAGAGCTACGGCGGGCACCGAGGGGCTCCCTGTGCTGGTACCCACAGAAAGTGCTGCAGAAAGAGCACCCAGGAACGCTGCTTCCCAGGATGAACTTCTTGCTGGGCCTCTCTCACACATCCACCTACGTGCCAATGCAGATGCATTCATGAGTCCAGCCTCCTCTGGGGTAATGCTGTAATGCTGGGAAGAAGCTGTGCATCCAGTCAGAGGAAGAAATGTCTTTTCTGATGAGTTGAAAAATATTTGAAAGAAAAGCATAAAGATCACCTCACCTGCTAGTTTCTGGTATGGCAGGGTACAGGTGGGTGGGACTATCTGTACCAGCACACAGCTATGCAGGGTGCAAGGACCACTAACAAACACTTCTCCCCACGGTGCTTGTGAGGAACACCGCTCTCACAGGAGACAAGGTTTGTCTTTCAACCTTAGCCTCGTGGATCATTTTAACTTGCAGATGAAGCAAGGTATAGAGCTGGCAGCCTGCAGATGGGTATGATCAATTAACCTGATTGATTAGTGCAGCATTACCTCGGGGCAGACGAGCTCACTGACGCCACTGTCACCTGTGAAAACCTCACCTAATTTATCCAGAGTTGTGGCCACCCAGATCAACCTGCCCTTGCCTTCGCTCTGCTCTAGTTTGAACCCTTCTAGTCCTCCAAAGAAATCGTTTATTCTCAGGCCCCGCTGCCCCTCTCCCTGCAGCGGGGGGGCCCGCAGGTGGTGAGAGCAGCAGGGAGGGGATGCTCTGCATCACCTACTCCTCCTCACTCCCTTCCCACGGAGAGCGAGAGCCCCATTGTGGAGGGGTGAGAGAGAGCATTCGTTGACAGGAACACCCCGTGACGTTAGGATGTGCAGGAGCAGCAGTTGGCACGGGCCAAAGCCCTGCCAGGGAGAAGGAATAACATGGGAAACAGTGCAAGAGTGGCCTGGGACAGGTCTGGGACACCGGAGGAGCACGAGCCCCACCGTGCCCGTCCACCTCCAGCCTCGAACGGAGCTGAGATGTCTCCAGAGCGGCTGCTGCAGCACGGGTTTTAGCTTCCAAGCAGAGCATCAGGCTGGGTCTCTGCCAGGAGAGCCGGGGGTGAGCCAGCACTGCCTGTCGCTGATTGGCTTCCAAAAAGAGCCAGCCCCGAGCCCCTGAGACTTGTTTCCCTGGGATATGGGCTACAGTCAACTCTTACGCAAGATGACAAGAGGAAAGTAATTTAAGTCCCTGTTTCTTCCTCAACAGAACAGCCCTTTGGAACAAACTCTGTTTTTCATTCCTTACTGATTTCTTGTTTTGTTAGTTCCTCTGGATAACATCTGAACCATTCAAAATCGTTTAAAATGATAAATTATTTTAATTTGCTCTGAATTTATTTATTATTACTGCACAGAGAAGAGGCAAGCGCCATAATGTGCTTGTTTAATAATTGGCAGGGATTTGGAACGTGAAAGCCTTACCCAAACAACAACTTAATTTTATGAGGGGGTGTGCACATATGTCTACACGTTCCACAGTCACATTGCAGAGGGAGAGGAACAAAGCTTCACGTAGCCCAATAATTTATGATCCTGAACGGCACAAGAATACCAAGAGGGTGTGGAAGTCAAGAAACGTACCTTTTAAAATCATAAAGGAAAGAAGAAAAATTTTGTATTTATTCCACCACCTGTTCCTCCACAGACCTGTCTGCATTTATGCAGGGGTGCACACAACCACATCCAGCGCTGTGTGTGGACGTGCACCAGAGGGGCTGTACTGCCAGAATATATACAGTATCTTCAAATTTAAATGTGTTACATACACTTGATATTCACCTGCTCTCCATACTGCAAAACTTTCATTCCAAATGCCCAATTCTCAGTAATAGGAAAGACAAAAGACAAAGAGCTCTTGGCAGATGTGTCACCAGCTTTCCATCACAACTTTCCATCTCCACTATTGCTCCTTTGGCAAAGACTGCTGGTGACAATGGGCACCTTGGTGCCATCACAACCAGTTACCTGCTGCTCTACAGCTTCCACCACTCCTGCTCCTCAATGGGCATTTTGGGAACCTCCATCCAACGGATCCCAGCTCAAGGTTTAACTCTTTGCAGTGAAGAATTCACATTATTTTATACATTCTAGAGCATATGGTTCATAAATGACTTTATACATAGTGATACTTTTACATAGTGATTATCTTTTTGGTATTTTTTGGTAAAATATGTCCACTTCTCAAACTCAATTTACCATGAATACACAATATAGAATTACCATCAGGTAAACTAGTTCTTGTTAACAAAATCACAGAACCACCTAGGTTGGAAGGGACCTTTTAAGATCATCTAGTCCAATCAATGAAAAAAAAAACCACAAAACCAAACACAAACAAAAAAAACCCCAGAAATGAACAAAAAAACACCACAAACCCCACACCACACCCAAAACCATGAGCTTGAAGAAATATGAAATGCAGAATAAACTTTTCTTGCTAGAGAAAGCCATTTTGATCATCTTCAGGTTTGTACTTTTAGATCCCCAAGGGGATTTTTCGCTGATGGGGTATGGAGGAACCTGTTTTCTTGGATATATAAAGCCAAGAGGGCCACACACACAAATCAGCTGTAACTGGAATGAATATCAGCACAGAAAAAGAGGAATTCTCCCTTATTTCTCCTGGAAGCAGGACCATCCCCGGCTGCAATCCTGATGGCTGGCTCTCCAGCTGCCCTCCTCACCCCACGGCCAGCGGGAAGGGGACAGAACAGCCCCCAACAAGCGGAGGTGGCCTTTGTTCTCCCTGAGCATCCATCCCTCTGGCAGCAAGGGACACGGCACAAGTCACCCCTGTCCTCCCCGAGCATATTGCCCTGCGTTTGTCACCTCTCAAATGCTGCTGCTCCAGAATCGCCACCTCTGCCGCCAGCGCTAAGAGGGGCTGCAAACCTGTGGGGATCCCTCCCTGTACAGGAGGTCTTGAAAAGGGGCACCCGAGAAATCCAGGTCTGAAAACACAAACTGTAGTTCTACCCATATTTTTACCGGTTTACAATCTATTCTTTTGATAAAGTAATGCTTTTGTAACTTTCTCTCTTCTTCCTCATGTGTTCTCATTAAATCCTAACTGGGAAGAATATAGAGAAGATGCAGGGCAGAGTTATACTTCTGAAAATCAGCATTTTCCCAAAATTATTTTGCCACAGAAAAGTACTGCATTGCTGATATAATAGCAATGATTTCTTATAACTTCAACAAACAGTGACACAGGACGCATCGGGGCTGCAGGGATCAATCACTGGCCAAAACCAAACAAACGGTGGCCCGGGATGGGGCGGGTGGAAGGGGGAGGATCAGGTCACCCCTTGGGACACAGGGTGGGGGGAGCTGACCAGTCAAGGGGGACCCTCATGGCTTTGCTTCTGCAGAACCGAGAAACACTGCACATGTAAATTGATTAATTATGCTTTCATATGAATTAGCTATTTAATAAAGGGGAAGCTTTAATTTGGGGTTAACACTTGGAGGCTTTTACTGGGAAAGCTGGGGGTTCAGGGACTTTATTTCTCATCTTTAGCAAAGACAATGAAAACTTAATGTGAGAACTGGGACTTGGCTCCCTCAATCTGCCACCCCAGTCACTAAAACAGGCTCTCTGCTTTTTTCCCCCCCATGTCTTAGCCCAAAATGAGACTCACAAGTTTAAGTTGTCCCCCAGTTCAGGGCAGGTAACCCCATTTATTCACACCCCCCCAAAACCTGGGTCAGTCCATAGTGGAGCCCTTGTTCAGGGGATGCCTCCGCCCAAACACACATCACATAAATCACCCAAATCTTCTTGCAGCCAAGAAAACGCTGACTCAAAGCCCGGGGAATTACTCCCATATCCTGGCATTAATTATTAAGGACAGGGATGCTCGATGCCTTAAGCATGGGGCTGCCTTTGTAACAGAGGGAAGTTTTAAAGCCCCCCCTTGCCCGAGAACAAATAAAAGGGAGAAGCCCGAGGGTGCTGGGAGGAGGATCAACACGTGCCCACGGCGGGGGGCTGGTGGCCATCCTGCCCTCAGAGCCTGGGAGCCACAGCACACAGCAACTCTGGATGCTGCAGCCTACGGTAACGGAGAAGGGCTACATTCAGACAGCACCCAGCTGGGAGGGAAAAAACCTCCTTTTCTAATGCCCAAATCGCTTACCCAGCTCACTGGAGTTTGTATTTAAATAAGTCACCAGTTCCAGTGCTGAGGATAATAATAGCGATTATTTTAATGTATATAGAAATATATTTATGTTACAAATATCCAGCGAGGGAAAATCCAGGAGGAGCAGTGAGGAGAGACCCGAGATAAACGGCTCTACCCATCTCCTACAGGCTCTTTTCAAAAGTGCTTCCCTGCACGGATCCTGCATTTCCCCTTTGGAGCTGCAGCACCAGCCAAAAACAAACTCCTATTCGAAAGAAAGCCTAGAGAGGGCACGTGAAATGAGAGAAGTGAATCCCAGGACAAGAAGAATGAGTAGAACAGAGGTGGGGCAGGGGATTTCACCATCTCTAACCGCTTTGCTCCCGAGTTTGGTACCCACCTTCGTGTTTCCTTTAGCAGCCCCTCCCCACAGAACAGACTCCCTCCCGCCAGAGCCCCGAGGAACGTTGGCATCTTAGAGCTCTATTTCATTTATGTAACCCTTCCAGCTGCACCCACCCTGAGATTCACACAGTCTCAGGCCTGGAAAGCAGCACGGATTCCAGCTGAAACCCAGCGGGAAAAAACCTCCCAAGGAATTCCACGATTTTTGATTAAGGTAGTTCTAAACATGTATCTGTTTATGTCCTCACAATGTATAGTACAGGCTGAGGATCTGTCTTAACTGCCCGTGAACTCACCAAGTTACCTTTCCTGCCACTATTAAGTCTGAAACAGTACAAATAAAACAGACTTTTATTTATTCCCTTTGATTCTCCAGTTCTGCAGACAGAAAGCACGAGGACTTCAGGACATCTCAAAATACAGGCTATAATTGAGGGATACGTAAAAAATACTTGTCAGCTGCCCTACATAGACATCTACTGTATTTTCAGTAGCTACTACACCAGAGGCGGGCTGCCTTGCTATAAAACCATTCCAAATTCCCCCCGAAAATGCCTCCCGCAGCATTTCACAGACGACTGTAGGATCATTAAAAATGCATATGGCTAAATCACTTTGTAATCTGGAGACCTGAGTGACACCCCCAGCAAAAAAAAAAAAATAAAATAATGCAGACAGATATTTCTTTGCTTAAAAGTACTGCCAAATAGACTGGAGATTTATCACGAGCGAGGAGGCTCAATACACTGCAATCATGTTCCAGAGAATGAGAAATGAGTGTTTTTCTCAAACTGTAACAATATCACGACAAAAGTGCAACGCGTGAATGAAAAGTTAGATTGGGAGGGGGGGGGGAATAATCAAATCAAACCAGAGGATTAACCAACTCAAATCAGAAAGAAGGATTCAAGTAGATTAAGTATGGTGTACGACTACGGGTAAACAAATTTTGCGCCGGCTGACGAGGAGATTCAGGGAGAGGGAGGTTAATTAGGAGACAGTAAAACATGTCATCTCCTAATGGCGCACGGCTGGCTCCCCCCCCCCCCCTCCATAATCACCAAACCCCATGAAAAACCTCCCAAAACATAATAAAAACCCCAAGCCACTACTCTTTGCCAGGGTAGAATCCTCAGCGCCACAGCCCGGTGATGGCTGGAGGGGTTGGGGGGGGAGGCTGCAGAACCCAAAATCGGCGCTTCTAAACTAGGGGGTTTGCCAGCAGCCCGTTTCCCAACTTTTTTCCAGCGCCCCCCCCCCGCCCCGTGGTTTAGGGGAACAGGAGAGAGTTAAAATTGGGAAATCGCTTCCAGCAGCCAACGGGATCGGCGCCGCTGCCGCATCCCCGAGAGCGGTCGGGGCTCCCGG
>BJBW01005723.1:27043-61117 GCA_004320125.1 Scolopax mira
CCGGGAGCCCCGACCGCTCTCGGGGATGCGGCAGCGGCGGTGGCCGGTCCTCGGGGCTCCCCTCCATCCTCCCCTAACCCCCCCCCCGCCATCAACCCACTCGCCCCATCGCGGCCGCGCTCGCCTCCTACCTAAGCACCGCCGTATCCCCCTTCCTGACCACCAAATTGTCCACGGCCGCCCCGGGGTAGTCGCCACCGGGAGCGGCGAGTCGCCCGGGGGGTAGGAAACAGCAAAGGCCGAGGAAAACGATCGCCGGCCACTGGTGGGAGCCCCCGGCGCTCCGCACCAGCGGCACCATCTCCGCTCCGCCTTGGCCCCGGGCCCGCCGGCGAGGGCCGTGGGTTGCCCCCGGTAGAGGGACCGGTGGTTTCTGGCTGGTAGGTGGCCGAAAAAGGAGCGTGGCTGCTCCCGGGCGGCCTCCGCAGCATCTAGCGAGGAAGGCGGCGGCGGCAGCGGCGGCAGCAGCGCGCCCGCTCAGCGCGCCGCGGTGGCGGCGGCGGCGGAGGCATCGGCGGGCGGCCCCCGCTGCCAGCCCGTTGCCACGCAGCCGTCGCCTTGGCAACCGTCCCGGCGGCGGAGGGATGCTCGCCGCCCTCCCCGCCCCGCTGGTCCATCCCCCCCCCCCCTTCCCTCCCTCCTCCCCGCCCCTCGGCGTCCCGGGTTTCATGTGCGTCCCGTGTCCCCGCCACCCCCGGGGCCACCCCGCACAGGCCTCTCCTCTCTTTTTTTTTTTCCCCCCTCTTCTTTTTCCTCTCTTCCCCCCCTAGGGATTTAATAAAAATTTACCACTTTTCCAAAGGCTGGCGAGTCAACTGTCTCATAGGGCTTTGGGGCCGTGGTGCTGGAAAGGGCCCCGGCAGCTCCGGGGTGAGGCTTCCCCCTCCCTCGGGAGCTGCTGAATTCCCAGTGGGATCAGCCAGTCCTTCCTGGATTATGGGATCAGCCACTGTGATATTTGGGGAGTTCCACTTCCTAAAATTCTACCAGAGACAGTCACCAATAGCAGGGAATAAATAAATAAATTTTAAAAAAACCACCAGCAGATTATTTCCCTTTAGACACACAAAAATTAGCAGCCCTATTCCTCCTGAGGCCCTCCCCAGCGTGTTAAACACACGCTCAGGCTGCACCTTCAGCCTCTGACAAACACCACAAGGTGAGGGATCCTGTTTGCTCCGTTTGTTTGCCCAAACACCCACTTTCTAACCAGTCATCACGGGGCAGGAGGCTGCACCTCTCTGGGACCAGGCTGACTCTCCCACAGGAATTCCTCTCCTCCCGTGGCTTCCAGGGGCATTGCCTAAGTGATGGGCTGTTGTGTCAGGGAATGGCGTGCCTGCTGTGGCACTAAGGGCAGTTCTGAAAGGTTCTCACAGTAATTCACACACATCTGGCCAATATACAGTGTCATAATTGTTCCCTGCCAGCAGCTCTGCCCCCCCACGCTGCCAGCCCCTGGTACAGCACGCACTCCTTTTCCCGCGGCACATGCCCTTTCATCAGCTGCCACAGAGCACCCATTTTTCTTTTTCCTGTTCACAATTTGCATCAGAAGGATTTGAGAGTAGAATGTTCCAAACAAAGAAATCTGTAATAATCAGGATACCACCAATGCTCTCTCTCCATCAGCCCGCATTCCTTCTCCTCCGAGCTCTACCCCTCTTCACTGCACCCCCTCCCATTACATCTTTCCAGCTGCCAGAAGAAATTCTAGTGTACACAAAAGGGAATTCTTCCTCTACTCCTGCGGCACGTGGTACTACAGAGTTTCCTTGATACGGAAAGAGAGGGAGGAAGAGAGAGAGAGATTGGCTCACAAATCCTGGATGTGGAAGACTTGCCGTCAGTGTTATCGCTCTAACACAGAAAGGCCTTTTTAACATTAAATACAAGTGCACAGTGAGACAGTTCTCTCTGCTCACAACCACGCAGCTGCTGTAGCGTGCAACGCCCAGCCATTGGGACCTCGGCAGCAGGAAATTCCCATAAGCAGAAGTGGAACATCTTGTATCAAAAACAACGTTAGGAATATTTCTGAGGCAACGCCACGCGTTTTGAAATGGGCCAACAGGACAGGCTCCAGCAGCGAGTCTCAGTTCCTCTTCCTGATGGGGAGATGTTAATACCCAGAGCAGCCATCACATCTCAGACTATCCCCATCCCACACTCACAGACACACAATAACCTCCTGGAGGACCTTTGCAGACACACGGCCTCCTTGCAGTCAGCAGCCACGAAACACCACATGCCAAACGGGTGCAGATGTTCCTGTCTGCTTAGGTCTCAGACATCATTTTCACCATCACACACCAAATTCTGCTGTCAGCAGGGTCAAAGGGATTCCCCAAACACTACAACCTCAGAATGTTTCCAAAGGGACCAAAACCCAGTGGTTTTGGTCTGAATTTCTTTTCTGATATTTTCTTTTTCTTTTCTGATATTTCACCTGTGGCCATGTCGCAGCTTCAAAAGCCATTTCCTATAACTATCTAGAATTACAGAAGTAATTCTTCTGTACAGTTGAAGTTGGCAGGAACTTTCAGAGGTCATCTTGCCCAGCCCCCCTGCTCAAGCAGAGGCCTCCTAGAGCTGGTCGCCCAGAACTGTGTCTAGTCAGCTTTTGAATATCTCCAGAGATGGAGACTCCACAACCTCTTTGATGCATCTCCCACCAGTCGGATTACTGGAATGTAAGTGGCTTATCTTACAGCCAAACATACAACATGGCTCTGATTTGGATCCCAGGGTGGTACCTTATCTTCCCCATGCACACACTCAGGTATATTGACATCTGTTGCATACATATATCTGCCCCAATTCTCAGATATCATCATCAAAACCTTTGCCTCCTTTTCTAAACACTGGACTTCTGAGATCCTGCGTTTAGGTCTCCAAACGCTCTCCCAAATCCTGTGTGTAAGGAAAGCTTGGTCCCACAAACCAACCAATCTCAACCTGACAGCAAACACCCACCCAACTGCATCAACACACCCTCAGCACAACAGCAGCACCAGACAAAAGAGTGGAGTACGGAGAAGTTTCCCTTGAGAAGGTTTTGTAGACAAGACACAGAGGATAAACCACACACCAGCATCTGCCCTACATCAGCGCGCCCTGAAAACCTTTCCATTGCTTTTCCCAACATGCTTCCTTCTAAGGCTGCATTCAGTTAAAGAGCCATCTCCTTTGCATGGCTTCCACACCATTGCCCTGAGAAAAGCATCACAAGGGCTTTGTATTCCTTCGTTTTCACAGGAGGTTTTCTTCATCTACCAAAACAACTGGTAATTGCCCTACCTTCCCACTGCTAACAGCAGACTTTTGGCTTAGCCAAACTAATAAACGCTGTAATCCTTCCTCTCTGCTGCAAAAATAGACCCTTTGCTATTTCCCAAATCGGTACCCACTTCTCTATTTTTCACGTTAAACATGTTGTGTAGGGGAAATGAAAAAAACAAACCAAACTGAAAAGCCCACACGTCTTTCTCAAGGCTTTTTACTCTTCCTTTTTTCTCAACCATGTTATGGGCCCAAACTAGATATTGCCGTTCTTTTTATAACCAACTAATAAGAAAAAGAGAGTCCAGATCCATCGGATCAGTCTCTTGTCCTGCAGACTCACCGTCTAGAGCAGAATGAGGTTCCTCCTGTAGCACACACACAAAATATTTCTGTTACAGCTAGTCAGACAACATTTGCCAAATCAATTTTTGAGGCAGAACGTTTACGAGTGCATTTGTGATCTCCAGTGCTATTTTTTAGACTTTGGGGGAAATACCCTTCCAAGCTATGAATCAACTTCTGTAAACATGTTGCGTTGGTACCAGGAGGAGGAAGACACGGAACCACACGGGAATCAGGGTTTTATATGTGGAACACTTTACACAGCTGTCTTGTGTCAGCAGCCCTTTGAATGTTCTGGTACATTAACTACTCGGATCATCCGGAGAGAGATTTGATATCATAGTCAAGATCTAATTTTAGGAAGAGCTCCATAACCTTTAATGACTCACATGATGTTGGTTTTACTTAACCTTAACAATCAAATAATTTCCTCCTCTTTGAATAAGAAGGACAAAGGACATTTCTTCATCAACATTCTATTAATTTTGCACCAGATCATATAAATCTCAGTAAAGAATAACCGAGATAAAGCCTTCTGTTTTGTCTTGTTCATTTGTAGATTCATATCCCTGGCTATTCATGCTATTTGCAGATCAATGGTAAAAAAGAGCAGGTCAGGAGTCAATAGCAGTTATGCCAATCAGTGTTGCTCTAGAGACCGAATTCTTTCATCTGAATCTTCCCCACCTCCTCCCAACACTAGGAAGCTTGAAAGCTTGAAGGGAGGGGCTGGGGGGGAAAACCCACATCTCAAACCAGATGCACACACAGAGAGGAAGTATTTTCGGGGGGGGAAGGGGGGGGGGGAAGGGGGGTTGGGCAGAAATATCCTACATTGGCTATTTTATTCTGAAGTGTATTTGCCTACTTTAACATGTTGGTTTCACCTGAAAGGGCCAGGTACTTCCAACTTAGTGATGGTGAGGCCATGGGATATCTCTTGTGACTCACCTGCATATTTTTGTTTAGAGACATTTAGAAAAGCTAAATTTATCTGTTGTTTGCGAGTATCTGTTTAACAGTTAAGACAAATATTTAAGACTAATTCACAAACTTCACACTTGGCTTTTTGCTTCATTTCCTTCTGCGCGTTTAACTCTCCGGTAACTGCTCTCTCATCGAGCGACAAAACATGGAAGAGCAACGACCAGAATAATCACCTGAAGAACTGGTGCTCTTGGTCTGCATCCCACCACCAGCATTCCAGAGAGGGAGAGGGAGCAGGCAAGGTGCAAAACACACCACCCATGGGCCACTGTCACACTGGCAGGTTGTCTGCCCTATAGGGGACTTTGGTAGAATAATCTGATGAGGGAGACCCCTCTCACTGACACAATGGTTGTTGTTGGTGGTATTCCATGAACTCTTCCATTTTAGTCATGTTCCTTTTAATTCCTGGTCATGTCGAGTTCTAGTTATTTTCCTTTTCTGGGGAGCTAGAACAAGATGGTTTGGAAAGGACCTTAAAGACATTCTGTGTTTTTTCTGTGTATTTTGGACAGTGTTTACCAACTGCTAACTCTCCCTACAGTAGAGTTGGTCAAGGAACTGGGTCTATTTCTACATGTTTTAACATTGGCTGCAAATGGGCATGTTGTATTTTGAGCTCCCAACAACAGTCACAGCAGCAGCATTTTCAAGGCATCTCGCCTTCTAAAACTTCACGCTTCGTTCCTCACGCTGCGGTGATGGATGGTTTTCTGTCCTGTAATTTTGTTAATGGCTCTAATCAAAATCTTTTCACAGAGCTCTGTGAGAATCAAATGGGCAATTTCCATATATGCATTTGTTTGCTTTTGAGACATGTATTTCTCAAAGGGTTTGAGTATTTCCACCTTGTTGCCAAATGACTTTGGTTACTAGCATCAGCCGCAGCACCCGAGATTTGTCATGATACTGTCCCTGACAATAGAAAACTTTGTTTCTGCTTCCTAAACAGATGACAGGTATTTTAAACTGGACAGGAGAGAGAGAAGGACATGAGGGACAACAGAACATGGATGGGACACAATAACAACAAAACAAAAAAACAACCAAACAAACAAAACCAAACAACAACAAACCACAAAAAAAGCCGCCTACACTGAATTTTCTGAGTCACATTCCAGGTCCAGATCCACAAAAACTTTTACATTTTGAAACCTTTTTACAACAGGTAGAGAACTTTCTTAGAGCTAATGAATAAAGCATTCTCAGAGGTAAAGCCAGTTTTTGAATTTTAATTAAAAACCTGTAAGAATAAACAACACAAAAAAAACCCCAACCAAACAAAATGAAACAAAAAAAGCACCAAAAGCAAAAAAAGGAAACATTTCTATCACCTTAGGAATTCTCAGGTAATTGACATTCTCAGGTAACATTCTGTAACAAATCTGCTTCCTGCCTTTCTCTCCTGTAGCAAAAACATTGCATTAATAAGGACAACACTTCATTACTATGCTGTAGTGCAAACTCTTCCAAGAAGCATCCAGCCATTGCTCAATGTTCTCAAAACACGTCTCGGGCTGCCCAAGATGTGAACAAACAACTCAAGGAATTTGTCAGCTTTAGTTCTCAAGGAGCAATTTCTGATGGTTCTGCAGAACTGCCATGTAAAAGAGCTCGTTGACATCAATCCCACCAGAGCATCAGTTACAGCATGAAAAGGCTTCACAAAATGCATTCGCTGAAGCTTTCATTTGAAAAGGGATGGTGGGGTGCAGGGAAAGGCAAGGACAGGAGAAATCTCAGAAAGCACAGGCCCAGAACTTCAACTTTTTTAAATACAAGGTTTTGCATGTCTTCTTTCTGATATCTACTTTTTACTTGTTAAATCTCTTATACATGAATAATGGAAATCGTGATTTGTTCAAGTATTGAAATCAACAGAAATTTCCTTTTAAATAAGTATCTCTTTCACAGATAACTTCAGAATTCATGGCATTATAGTGGGGGTTTTTTTTGCTAATAGGATTGAAAGCAAATGCTGAAATCTCCATAAAATGCATTTTCCATTGTCTGCATAGTCTGTTACGTGACTATGTAGAGAAGTGCTCAGTAAAATACTCCACAAAATTGTTTCCCGTACTTTGAAAACCAGCAGAATCCCGGTGTGCTATGGTCTAAGCTGGCACCTACGAGCCCTAAGCCAGGAGTTCTATTAGCACCAGAACAAATGAACTCTAATTTCCATAGATTCGAGTCGTCGCCTTATTCGAGTTTTTAAATTGACAGAACAAGGCTGCAGAACAAGCTCAGCCCATATTAGACAGCAGAAAAATGCATATAACACAGAACTTTCAAAGGAGGAGCGAATCCATGAGTGCCTATTTATAAAACAAGTTCTAATTATACCTTTCTGAGACACGAGACATTCATAATGTCACTCCTCTGGATTCTCACACGTCTGAGAAGATTTGACTTGTGCTTCATGCCCCAACCCAGCGGGGAAAGACGCGCAGTGATACGCACTGAAAGTCAGGAGGCAGGAGTCATTCCACCCTCCATCCATTTGAGCAGGAACTTGACAGAAAAAGAAATGAAAAGGTGGAACAATTACTTCTTTATTGTCCTCAGAGGCGGCAGGAAGAGCAGAACCAACCCAGCACCTCGTAAATCGGCTTTCTCAACCCAGGAGGAGTGTGGAAATGCTGCGCTGATGCAAGATACTCCTCCTGAAATCTCGACCCTTTGGCTTGAGAGAAGGGCTCGTGTGTCGCTGGGTTCTTGGGTGGCTCAACCAGCTCTGGGTGGGATAAGGCTGTGCATGGTACAAGGCTATCAAGAAAAGTTTAGTCATATGTGGGTGAATGAAAACATTTTCTTCACCATATGGTATACCATGGAAATAATTGCCAAATCACAGAAGCTCGCTAATATTGATGCCAAATACACAGATAATACTGTCAACTTGTGATCAGCCTACATTTTCCTATTTTAAGACACACAAGTGAGTGCAGTTTGAAAACATCCACAAGAAGCTGCAGGCTTAGGAGCTCTGCAAAGACACAGGTTCCCAATATGCCTCAAAAGTGATGGGTTTTTTTAAGTGTTTGGAACAATTTGATTCACAAAGGTAAAGAGCAGCGTTTACCATCTGAAGAGGCATCTTTAAATAAATTTCAGGAAAAAATGGTAAGTGACAAGTTACAAACGTCCTGCCTTAATAGAAACAACACTCTCTTCTGCCTCCTTTTCTGCAGTGAAGAAATATTCCCCTTGTTGGGTCTGGAAGTGGAGCAGAGGAAGAAAATCTGGAGTTTGTGGTGCATCAATTTGCAGCTTTCTATCCTCGAGACAAGTCAAGGCACTTACTTTAACAGCGTGGAGTAATGCTTATAAACAAAATGCTTTTTCAGTGTTAAGAAAACGCATGAACATTTTTTCAAGTATCCTCACTGCTAATATAAGACCATTTTATGAGCCTAAGGATTATATATGCAGTGTGTTTCGAGCTTATAAAACAAAACATAGTTGTTCCTTTGGTATTTTTCAGGCTGGAGATGTGCAGAGTAGTCATTACCGAAACTATCAGATTTTAAATCACATTTCCTAGCCAAGGCACTTTTATTTTACAGTGGCTTGTGTTGGGATCCCTCACTGTTATAAGTCAGAACTTATAATTTGGAAAAGACAGGATGTGCTACGTGTCAGAACTTAACAAGTGTGGACAGTCTGTGAATCCGTGCTCAGCAGCACAGATCATTCCTTAGTGTCAGGATTTCATTTATTCATCAGGGAGCATTTTGTCTAAATAACCTCCGACATCTCACGCAAGTGTTTTGACCTTGAGAGAAAGGCACCATACGCTCCTGTGCCTTGCAGGGTGGAAGGACAGGGATGGCACATCAAAGCAGGGGGGATTGGAAGAGGAAGGATACTCTCCTTTTTCTTGCTTGATGATCAACATGCCTGGGGCAGACCCGATGGCAGGGCAAAAAACTTCTACCTGTATTACAATATTCAACCCTATACTTATTATTGCAATAAGGGAACTCCACCCCCTATTTCATGACCAAGAGAACAAAAAAAAAATGAAAATAAAAGAATTTTTTTTTTTTTGTCCCAGAGTATGATACACACACTTTTCTTTGGGACATAATCATCTCCAGTATGATATTATGGGATCTCTTGTTTTTCCTTTTCAAAGTACCCTCAGAAGTACAGGCTACTTGCCTGGAAACGTAAGAGCCTGTCACATTCAAATTGCTCATCTAAAATCATTATTCTTTAATTCTTTCGGATAATTAAAGCAAATTCTTCTGATCTATACTCACACCCCACAAACCATTCCTGTTGGTCTGGAAGACCTCTAGCTGCCCAGCAAAGCTTGTTGGCCCTTCTGGTTTGGGGTCCCTTGGGTACCTCCTGCCCTACCAGTGATACCTCTGTGAGCCCATAACCCTGAGCAGCCTGACCCAGCCTCAGCTCTGGGCAACAGGTTGTACTAGATGCCCTAGAAATGCTCCTCTGAGCCATCACCATTTCATGTTTCTACAGTTCAGGGCAGCACCAAGGCCCTGACCCCTGGGGTGCAGCAAGAGGCGGGCACCGAGCCATTTCCAGTGACCCCCAGTCATGGCACTGAACAGGATTTTCTGAGCTGTTTTGCTCAGAGTCCATCCCAGAGAACCTTCATCTCCCCTTTTGTAAAGAAAGCTTTTGTAACAGCTTTCTTTACAAAAAATATTTTGCAGGAAAATATCAAGCTTCCTAAAATCAAGTAAATTTCCATAATGCTCTTTCCTTACTCACAAGGTCTGTTCTCCTCTAGCAAAAGGAGGAGTGATATGATAAAAACTCGTTTTATAAAGGGAGGGGAAGAGGATTATTAATATTGTTTTTTGAAATGAAGCACACTGGATGGAGGATATGAAGACCATTGATCTCAGCATACCAAATAAACCCACCTGATAAACTGATTAATGTGGTGACTTCATATTATCATACTCTGTTCTCTATTTGATTTCCATGTATAATTTAGCTTACTCATTTAATCTCGTTAATAAAATATCAGATTGGAAGTCTGTGTGGATTGCATGTTTTCTCCCCAGGTATTAAGATTAAAAACCCAAGGAATCTCCAGATAATGACTTTGTAAATCTCTGAGCAACAGTACAAAGAAATGTCTTGTAGAGCTTCCATAATTGACACCTGAACCCCGGCGCTGCTGGGTTCTATTCGAAACAATATTTGCTTATCAGTAGTTTCTTTGGGCCAGTGGGGGTTTCAGCATCCCGCTCAGCATCATGCTGAGGTGGGCATCAACCAGCCATCAGAAAGGTTGGTCACTTTCCTGACAAATCAATCTCTGCTTCTCACAGGGTTGTTCAATGAAAATGCACCTGTGCCCTTTGGATTCGGTAATAAGAATAAAGTTATGACATTATTAGGAAAAACACAAATAAAACAATGAGAGTAAAGTCAACGTTGGCCACGCTTATGGTCAAGAACGGAAATGGAATTTCACGGTCACAGTATCAGAGACCAATTATCCTTCTGAATATGAAAGAATTTGTCTTAGAAGAGATGTAACAGTAGAACAAACAGAGCCACAAACCAACCACTATGAAACATGATTTATCTCACCAATCTCGAGCAAGCGGTGCAGCTCATATTTTGAATATTCACACTCCAGCCTCAGCCTGGCATTTTAAAAGGGTACTGTAGCTGTCACATAAATTGAAATAACCACAAGAAATGAACCGCAATCTGCTAGGATACGGTAGACTTGCAAAATAAGCTTAATTCATCAAACAAGTATACCTTGCCCGTGCCCATACTTCTTATTTCTCCTGCGTAAGTTATCTGAATGTGCACGTGTACACACAGGAATGAACGCTTCATGCAGAGAGATTCAAAAGACATAATCTTGGCAAACTTTGTTCCAGTGTAACACTGGGATTTCTACTGACAGTGGCAAAGATCAATTGCACGTCTTTAAATAGTAAATCTAAATTCATAATCAGAGGAACCTTAAAAGACTGAATCAGATACTACAGTCCTGAAAGCAAACGTCTCTGTTGGCTTACCTAGAATTTTTAAAATTACTGTTTTTCAAACTGAAATATGAATAAAATTCCTGATCACAGTACCACAAAACCCACTACATCAACCTGTTGAAGCTTTGGAATATTTTTTTATCCTCTTGGATTTTTTTTTAAGAAAATGAGGCTTGTGTCACCAGACATGTTTGTATCTGTGTGTCTATCTACCGTGAACAGCTTTGAAACCGGTTGACTGATTTCAATCACATTTGACATAAAGACAAAGGTCTAAATGATAATATGTTCCTACTGACATTATGAAATTAAGTAACCAGAGACACTCCATTAGTGCTCCACTTGAAAGAGAAGCTGCAGCATGAACTTATCCTCTATTAGACATAAGAATTCAATCTCCAAATGCAAAGTCATGGGAAACTTGCCCAAAAAGAAATTAAATCTTGATTGAAAATGAATAAATAGAACTTGTATATCTGAGAATCTACAATGCCGCTAGGGAGGTCACTGCTACATGTTCAAGGTTTTTCTGGGGCATCTTCGCTGCTGCCATTGTTCCCTGTGCTCCACTCATTAAAGAGTCATGATGCCATCAGAAATCTTTCCCATGTAGCTGCTGCGAGGCAGCAATCAACTCCTCACCTTTGCCTTTAAGCGTATAATCATAAAGGCATATTTTTCAGACCTTGAATCATTCCTTGTCATATTTCCTCTTAAGTCTTTTCAACTTTTGGGTATCTATTCTAAAGTACATAAACCCACAGCACAGTAATTGGTATCAGAGCAAGGGTCTCAATACTACCACGTCCCTTCTTGGTTCTTCTGATTTCCCACCTATACCTTCAAATAATGGGTGTCTTCAGGTACAAAATCATCAGCAGTTTTCTTTTTTTCATAGATTTATGAACTGAAATTAGAAGGGGTATTAAAATTCAGCATTTGCTTTACCTGCTTGGGCTCTAGGAAAAAATTTCTGGCTTTAATGACTAGAGTTTTTGGAAAGCATCACAAGAGGAGGATGAACTTACAGCATAGACAGTAAACTCTAACATACAGGTGAACTAAGTATAGTCAAGAAGAAATCATGGACAACGATGACAATGAGAAACTGTAAGCAGTAATATAGTTCTCAGGTGTACAGGCAGAAATATTCTACTTGTACACATGTGTAAGGTCCAGATGTGTGAGTCTAATGGATCAACAACAAAAGAAACAATTTATACAATGTAATAATTATTATTTTAAATAATCTGGGACACAATTTCAATGCTTAATTGAAATCTTACTGTGGCTGTCCTGTGTACATGGAAAGGCAGAAGAATGAGCAAATGAGTAAATGAGTAAAATGACTGCCTGCAGCATTTGACCCCCTCCAGAAAAGAAAACACAGAAGCTTTATGAAAAGTGGGTTTGCCCTGAGCAAAAACTGGGAATTGATGTTCAAATTCTCATCATTTGTTACTAATTAGTCGTAGCGGTTTGAAATAACACCTCCAGTACAACAGTAAGGATGTGTCATTCACACACAATTCCCAGAGGTTATGATGTACCGCAAGTACAGGAATCCTAATGCGCTGGCATGAAGATGTTTGCTGCTGAAATTCACACAGAAAGTACCATATCGCTGTAAAAAACACAAACTCTTCTGGTGGAGGAGAAGAGAAATTAATGCATGAGGAAAGAACACGAAATCCAGGGGAGATGATAGTGCCAAAGGCCTCCCAAGCACCTCAGGTACAGGAGAAGGAGAAAAGGATTCACCAGGATTTCTCTCTGCTTCCACCAGACTACTCGTTTCCACCAGGAACGGTGGATCAAATGAAAATGACACCATAAAAGCAAAACCAGGATCCCAGCAAATTTGCAGATTTTAAGAGTGTGACTCCATGTATGAAAGAGGTGACTCAGCTGTAGATAAAATTACTGCTCTTACGTAAATGGAACATTCTGTATTAATGCATGATCAAATGCCCGGAGGCAAATACCCAGGCGCACTGGCTGGTGGACCAAGAAAGGACAGTAATTAAATGGGGTAAAGAACATCAGGGGATAGTGAAGAACATCTAAAGAGGAACGTTAGACACTAGGATAAATGTATCATGCTGCTAAATCATATTACAAAAATTACTTAACTCGCAAAACCAGGAAATAACAACTTTCAAGGAAACACATACAAAAGTTAACTGCACCTATTGATAAAACACAGAGGTTGCAAAATCCCTGCCTCAACATACAGCCATATAAAAGAGGGGACATAAAATGCCACAAAGTATTTCCCTTCCTCAAAGAAAAACAAATTCACAAGTTGTTTGTTAAGAGGTCTTGCAAGTGGACCAGGCTTGGATACACTTACGGGCAACGACCCTGTGGCTGGGGTTTCCTGCCACACCTGTATTTTTATTAAAATACTGACTCCCTTTTTGCAATTCCAAAAAATCCATCAAATACCCTCATTCATTCGTTCACACTATTAAAGTACACCAGCTGCACGCATATCTTTTTTACCGTTTTGTTATATGTTGTTCCTCTATCTTTTCTTAAAAGAAAAAAAAAAAAAGGCCAAAGCAAAAATAACAAACCAAAAGAGGAGACTGTCCTAAAGGATGAATTTCATTTTGCTGCAGCAAAGACCTACCACGTAACCGCATCATCGCGTTCCTGCTCATGCGAAGGGACTGGTGCTCTTGAGGGACACGTTACTCAGTAACTTCATTTCGTGCAAGTACCAAGGAGCAACACGACCTTTCCTCACAGTATATTTTCAGTAGACCAGCAAATGATGGAGCAACCCCTTCCTGATCCCAGGAGGCACCGTGTGGAAGCCAGTGCTGTTCACTGGTCTATAGCAAGAGTCACGGAGGAACTACCATGTCAAAGCTTGGGCTGGGCTGGATCTCCCAGAGAGCCACTGGCAGCAGGATCCAGGGAAGTTCAATCACGTACCGATGGTTTACACCAGCCATGCAACCCTGGAGGTTTTCACACGAGCAGCACACAGACAGAAAAGCATTCCCCAAAAGCCCTGTCAGTGCTCTTTTTCTGTGCAGTCATTATACATTACTGAAATACTTCATATATGAGAAAGTAAAATAAGCCTCCTTACCAGAACAAGTCGTCTCCTTTCAGATGTCCTCAGCAGTGAAGCTGAGGACACAGCTCCTCCAGAGTCAGGAACCGACCTTTCCCTCTTTGCCCTGGGGTTGAACAGTTTTTGCCACAACGCATCCCATTTAGTAGCCTTCCCAGCTTAACTCTGGCCAGCCCATCAGACAGTGGTCCTCCAGCAGCAGATTTGCTGTTCTTGTGTAACCTACACAGAGCAACACCATCCCACACCACATGGTGGGAAGGACCAGCTCTCCCCTTCTTTGCCTCTTCATTATCTGTGTGGGCAGCACGCATGGCAGGGGGGCCACGCACAGACACTCTCAGTCCATTAGTGGGCCACGTACATTGTCTCTCCCAGTCCATTCCTCCAGGAGATGCTGGCTCTTTGAGCATCACAGAGTAACCAGCTGCCTTTTCTAGACAAAGGCCAGAGAATGGTGGTCCATCAGCTCCTTCCATGCTGCAGACATGCACAGAGTGCCAGACCCAGCCAGAAACACGATTTTGCAGGTGCAGGAGCTCACTTGTGCCCAGAGCTGTTGGCCATCAGCAGCCTCTCCAACCAGGGGTCATGAGAGCCAGAGTCCCTCCTCAGAGCCAGGTGTTGGGACATCCAACAAGCATTCCTTCCTTTGCTCAGCAGTAGGGACACTTCTTACACCCCCAGTATGTGTTATCTTCAAGATTAAGCAGATGATTCAAACAGGAAGGAGTATTGAAGCACTTTCAAATTTAAAAAGCACTGGGACACCTGTGAAAGAAAAAAAAAAATCCTGTTAGGTTACATGTGATACACTTATCCCTGTAACGAGAAACCTAATCTTTAGTGCTTATTAAAATCAAAAGTGAAAAAACCCTGCATTTTAATAGAAGACAGCCTGAGAAAGTAATTTCAATAGACATACTATGTCACTAACATTTTCAGAAGTTTTCTTAAACACCGCAGTTTCCAATATATAGATTTATTTACATTTTTAGAGAAACCTTTTGATATCCGATTGTGTTCTCCTCCACTCTTTTATGACACACAGGAAGAAAACAAAAAGAAGAAACAGAAAACAGAAAGAAAACAGGAAGAAACAGAAAACAGGGTTATGTTTTTACATGTACTTGAAGACAACTGCAATTCTTAAGTTTCTACTGCCTTAGTCATATAATTAACACTGAGTAGGAAATATTTTCAAAGTTTATTTTCAGTTTGTTTGGAAATGAAGAAGTGACAGAATAAGCTATTATCCAGCCCTCTTTAAGAACCCTTTGTTAATAAATCTGTATTTACAGAGGCAGGTAGCATGAGAAGAGCACTGACCCCGGAACAACCAGAAATCTAAAATGGGCATTTTCATTAATTTAGTTGCATGTTGCTTCAAGAAAACATTATCTTTTAGCCCTCAAAGTCAGTTCCAATTACTTCTGAAACTTATGATTAAGCATACTTGGGGAAAAAAAATACCAGAGGAATGTACTTGTAGCTGCAAAGTCCCTGAATTTTCTTATGTTGAGCTGAAAGAAACTTTACCCCCCAGTCTGTGCGTCCTGTTGAGCGGAAGGGGGTTCATCTCCACAAAGAGTTTAAGCACCAAATGGAAATATAGCTCTGGTTTTGGCATACAACCGAGAGCTGAGTAAGAGGAATTTCAGTTAACATTCAAGTTTCTGTCAAGTAGTCAGCTGCCACCCAGTCACATGATGAATGACAATCCATCATACAAATTTCACCAAAAATCAATCTTTATAAAGAAGACAGGAACAGGTACACAGTAAGTATCCCACCCACCTGCACATTGTTCACCAGGTCTGGAAATCAGAATATTGTTACTGATTTTAGTCAAAAGAGGCTGACTCAGAGGAGCCTTAACCTCACACGTGCAGCAGTTTATTCAGTAGGCGAGTGGTGGTGCTGGTATCCATGAACACAAAAAGTTCTTGGAAAAAGAAATCCAAGACACCATTTGACAACTGAACATTTTTGGTCTAAGAGATTTTTTTTCTTAACAACTGCTTGACATGTTTTTGTTGAAAAAAAAACATATTGTTTAAAAAAAACTCTTTAGCGCAAAACTTCTTTCATGTAAGATTTTAAACCAGATTTAAGCTGTGTCACCTGCAGTTGGACTCTGCATAGCACTGCCCTTGTCTGGAAGTGCACACTGGGGTTGGTCTCAGGGGTTGTGTCACCCTCTGCTCTGCAGCAGCTCTGCATGATGATGAACATCCTAATTCTGCCCTGAATTACTGAGAGAAGACACATGTTCAATTTTTGTGTTTGTGATGGCTGGAAGGAAAGTCGAAAGGGGCACCAAAATTTGTTCCAGGCCTTCTGAAAGACTCTGAAAACATGAAGGTCTTCTTGACAATTTTACAGCAGTTACTTCATTTTTTATGGGCTACTTCATTTATTAAAAGGAATGATGCCTAAAATTTCAGTGTTAGCTCCTCTGCTCCCAAAAAAATATAAAGCCTGTGTCACAAACATTATCCCTGCGTGTAACACCAGATGGAAAAGGAGTGACATGTCTTCAGAGCAGGCTGAACATTCAAACCAAATTTAAAACCAAACTTCATCCCTGTAACTCTGCCACAGGAGTCATTACACGCATTTCATCCAGTAATTTTGAAGTAGACATGAGTGAAATTGAAAGCAACCAAGTAGTTTGACCCCCTCCAAACCATTAAACATTTAAAGCAGTAGCACTAAGGAAAGCTCTGCAGATGTTACACAGCTTGTTAGGGAATTATGCTGCAGCCCTTCTCTGAAGGGGTATTTCTTCTTCAGCAAAAGCGTTATCATTACCATCTAACAAAAGTTATGAGCTTCTCAACAAATCTGGGTAGAGAGCATGAACATGCAGAGATGTAAGAGCTAAACGAGTTTAGGTGATGCTCAGTCAACTGAAGTTTGCTCATACCTGGGGTTTGTATCTGTTTGGGACTGCAGTTGAAATAGTGCAGTTTTGTGCCTGGGTTGGGTTTATGTCTCAGAAAGGGGCAAGCGGCTTCCAGATCCTGCCAGATGACCAATGTTGGCCTTCCTCCTCCCATTTTGGTTTGATCTGCTAAGGGTTCTAGGGAGAGCAGCCTATTCCTGGTGCCCAGTTCCCACCAGCAGGTCTACGAGGCCAACTCACTGTCACTGCTGGGAACCACAAGGCTCAGTATCTCTTACACCAGGGACCTTGCTGGGTGAGGAGGTTCCCATGTGTGACATTTTGCCCATGATATTCCTGGCTCCATCCCATGTCTTCTCCCTGCAGGAGCCCGTTGGGTGCTCTGGAACAGGAGCACATTCTGTCCCAGTCTCTACTTGCAAACAGCAAATGCAAAAGAGAATGGCATTTGCAGTTTATATTCTGGTAACAACTCATTCAAAATAGGCATATCAATCACGTATAATTAAGCTGTCAACCCTTAATTTAGGGTGTTGTACTACTTAAAAAAAGCAAATATAAATACCAAAGCGAAGTGACAAGAAGAAAGGAAAGAGGTCTGACTATGATTTTTATGGCTAGAGAAAACTCAGGCCTCTTACTTTTCTCCTGATTCCAGTTAAAAACTGAAATGTAGTTGTTTAATATTTCAGCTGAACAAATCCCAATCATATTTGATATGAGATGTTTAAATCTAGCATTTGTGAATACGTAGCTAAGCCTTAGCACAAGGCAATCACTGCAATATATTTATGAAACACTAAACTCAACTCTGACTACCAGCAGCCAGCATTACAGGTGTACAAAAGAAAAAAATCTCTTTTCCAAAGAGTACAGAGGGTAAATCAATGCCAACGATTTACAGAAGTGAAAGTCAGGTCCAGCGTAAAACAGAGGTGCTTTGCACTTTTATGGAAAATTATTTTTTTTTAAAAAAGACATTTTGATGAAAATTGTTCAAAATTTTAGTGGCACTTCCAGGAAAAATGGGATAATTTTAAGTTAGAAAAAGGCATTGTGGGCAGTTGTTATAGATGCTGGTGGTGCACTGCACTCGTTAGACCCTACAGCTCACACGCATCATGCCATACACCAGCCCTGACTTACACACACCGTGGAACACTATTGCCCACAGACACAATTTCAGCATGTTCAACACATTAAAATTCCTGTTGGCCAATTTAATTTGCTGTAGGTCATCAGCTTCCAGCTTTATTTATTTTATTTCTTTATTACTTTGTTTATTTAATTTTATTCGGATCCTGAACTATATTTTTTAGCTGTAACCTTATGTACTAAGATGGATCATGAAACTGTGAATGGGGTTTTCTTCCATACAGTCAGCATTGTCTTTTGCTAGCCTTACACTCCATCAGTCTTATTTCTCTTCTTGCAAGAAAAACCTTGCTATAATCACCTTCTCACTTCCATTAATTCAGGATTGACATCAAGAAAATGTTTTACTGTTCTAGAATAGGTGATAAGTGTTTCCTGTCTGAAACATAATGAGTACATGAACATCCTTTTGAATATCCCTTTGGGTGTCAACCAGGATAGAGGATACCTGGATAAAAGCCCCACACTCTCAAAATCACAAAGGAGAGATGCCCAAATGCCCCTGGGAGTCAGTGGGGGTTGCTCCCACCTCTCCCAGGTGCCATTTAGGTTAATGTCAAATGAAAATTTCATAAAAGTCTTCAAGATCCCACAAAGTATAAATGCTTGATAGGTGAATTTCAAAATGGATTTTTTTCTTCCCTCAAATTCCAGAAAGATTTTGATCTTTAGCATCAATATATATATTTCAAACGTGAATAAGTGGCAAAATCAATTCTGAAAATCCATCATTTAATAAGCTAAATGACAAGTTATTTCTTTTGCTTTGATGGAGAACTTACACAGCAAAAGTGCTTTGCAAAAAAAAAATAAAGAATCTGATCTTATGATTTTGATTATTTCTGTAAAAGCTAGGAAAGAATCAAAGAGACTTTTCAATGCTTCAGTAATACTATGTACCACTTTACTCAGGAAGTATCCCAAATGTAGCAAAGCTAAACATAGTGGAATTTAGCCCAATACTGTATTTAATTCAGCATTTTGACTGATGATTTTATCATTGCAGGGATATCTAATAAAAAAGTGAAAGCAATCAATATGGAATTGCAATTAACTGCCTTTTTTTTATAAATTTATTCTTTGTTTTGGAAGGATGAGCCCCATCCTCTGCTCAGCACCAGGTTCACAGCACATAGCATGTGTGACAGCTGGAACAAAATTCCTGAAGTCTTCTTTAGGAGACTCTGCAAGAGCCATGGGGAGGTAAACACTGATAACAGCCTCAAATTAGAATGGATTAGATTCTGCTCGCTCCTAATTGCTGTGCCTTCCGTTCCCAGGCTGAGATGTCAGGAGAACAGCAGCATCAATCCCTGGCCAGGGTGGCAAGGGACTGAAGGGACAAAAGGGGTTTGAGCATCATGTCCTCCCATGGCCATGGGTCCAAGGAGACCTGGGGTGTCCAGAGCCACCTCGGCAGCTCCCAGATGAAAAAAGGCAGATCTTGAGATTCCTAATGCTAAATACTGCAACTTATCACATTGCTCAGGGATGTCCCACTGGTGACACTCTAAAGTGAATCTTAGCAGCTTTGAGCAAATCACTTTCCTGCATTTTAAGTATTATTTTCGACAGTAACAGGACAGCCCTTCCAAGAAACACTGCAGCAACTACATTTCTTTGTGGAGTATGAAGAGAGTCTTTGCAGAAACCGTACTAAGAGATCACGATAAGTTCTGCAGCTGCACAGGGGAAAATAACGCAGAGAAGAACAGAGAAACACTTCTTTCACCATTAGAAATAGAGAAATAAATTCAGATCACTTCACAATAGTGTTGCAGATTGTTTTCCACAGAAGCAGCTTGGATGCCGTCAGAACAAACAAGCTGGGACCTGATCTGGTAGCACAGTTAATATTAGCTGCTAGAAATTAATCCTATAAAATTCAAATCTAGTTTGTTGCTTTTCACTGATCAACAACTTCTTGTTACGTGGAGCATTGCAAAACTGACTTCTTGTCAGTAATACTATCTTTCAAACGACAAACAAACATCTCCTTATGTATACTTGAGGCACTGGGGAAAAAAAAAAAAATCTCTTGGCAAGGTACTGCCTACATAATAGCCAGATTTACACTGGCAATAAAGCCTTTACATTGTAATTAACAACAGTTTAACAGTTTAGTTTACTGTGAAAATAAAGGTTATAATTAAATGATTACAGACACATACTTGGTGACACTACATTGTGCTGATATTTAGACATGCCCAGGGCAGTGGTGGAGTCACCATCCCTGGAGGGGTTTCAAAGCCGGGCAGACGTGGTGCTGAGGGACATGGGTCAGGGGGGGGTTGGGCAGAGCTGGGTTGGTGGTTGGACTCCATGGTCTGAAAGGTCCCTTCCAACCCAGACCATTCTGTGATTCTATGCCCTGGTGCACTGCACTGACGGTTCAGATGAACCTCTCTGGTGTGCGTTGGTCCTCAGGGGATGATGAAACCCATCAACTTTGTGCCCAGTCCTGTACAAGTCACTGGATGTGCAGTAATACACCACAGCTCCAGCTCCTCAGAGCTTGCCCAAAATGTGGCAAAAAAGTGTCCTGGCAACAAAACCCTCTGATGGTGTAGAGCTCAAACTGGGCTCCTCAAACATCGTTAGGGTTCTGGGCATTTTTCAAGAGGAACAGAAAGACTTTCAGTGCACTGAGTGAGCAAGCTTCTCTCAGGACAGGGCTCAGGAAGGTAATGCAGAACCTCCACAAGCTGTAATTCAAAGACTTTGAGGATCTGAACATGAGGGGAAAATGCCTGGGTATTGGAAGATGGTGATTCCGACCCAAATTGTTTTATGACTCCGTGCACCTCTTCTGACCCTTAGCCAACCAAAAACCTGTCTCAGCCTAAACCCACATTTTCTACAACTCTCTGAGTACACCATCATTTGAAACATGTTGACTGTGTCTCCATGCTCCTGCTTTTCTCCATTTCTAACTCCCTCAAAATACTAATGGGCCTGTCATCCCTATTGCCCCAGTAGTCATCTACTTTTGGTGTCAGGCATAAAATTCAGAAGATCTTCCAGAAGATGTTTTTGCTGTCATGCAGTAACACAAAAACCTACTCAAAGTCTATGCATTTGTCAATATGATAAATAGTATTCTCCCTCAGAAGCCAGGTTCATTACCTGCTCTGATGCTATCAGTACTTAGCAGAGCACTCACAGATCAGGTGAAGAGAACATTAGGAAACACATTGCCTTCATATAAGTTGTGAATAAAGGCAGAAAAGCTTATATATTTACCAGAAATATTAATAACTCTAGACGTCTTTACTGTTGACCCATTCTAATACTGAAGCCACTTCAATTAAATTTAAAAACAAACTATCTGCAGAGCTTATTGCATTGCTTCAGGTTAGAGGCATATGTCCTCTGAGTATTTTAATATATCTTTATTAAAATGAACCAAAATGCACACATTTTTCAACTGCCTTCATGCAGCTGGATAACAGATGGTAACAATAATGGCTTTTTTTCATGCTTAAAGTATTTTGAGTATTGAAGTGTTCATGGCTATGGTGAGCATGAGAACCTCTACTTTACCAAGTGATGCTCTTGGTAAATTTAAAACCCTTGATAGAAGAGAAGCATTTTTCACCCAGCCCACTCTGCAGAGGGCGAGATGAGACAAAATGCTTACCTTGACCATATTCAGATGCAGAGTCTGGGTCAGCTGAAACTAAAACTCTTTACAAACCATAGTTCTTAGTCATCAAATCCATAACCTTATTAAAAATATACTAAATTGATAGATTTTTTTAGCAAGCAGTTGCATGGACTAGAGATATTTTTAACAAGTTAGATTTTATTTTTTATTAGAAATCTCACTGTAAATCTCCCATTTTTGCTATAGACATCACTTCTTTAATTTATCTATGTGCTTGTTAGCAACTGGGAGTGAATTTTCCTTTAAAATTATTTAGCTAGAAGTGTGCTGTGAATATTTGATCAGTTGCAGACAGATTGACTTGCAGACTTGTTCTGTGCTACCTGCTTAAAATATTATGTACCCCAGAAATACATTTGCTAGCCAGAGGCAATTCAATATGTGCAGATTTCGTTTTGCCTGCAGTAATGAACACTCGGTCTAGACAGTTAAAATACATATTTTAAGGGGAAAAACCCCTCCTAATAAGCAACTGTGTTTCTGTTTTCTAGATTTGGACAATTTTGTTAGTATCTCCAAAAATCATCAATATTTTGTTTTTACTTGAGGATTGACACCAAGAGTTGTGACACAGTGTCAAAATTTGGCAACAAACTTTTCAATAGAGGCTTTGATCATTTAAAGCCCTGAGGGCGGTTACACTTTTCCTATGACATTTATCTTTCATCTCTTTCCCACTTTATGAACTTTAAGCAGAATCAGACTTAAAAGATCAGAATATACCTTTTTTTCTAGCAGACTTTTTTCATTACCCATTTGCAGTAGTTTTTTAAACTTTGATATACCAATTCTCATGTAAGTACACATACGTATATACATACACTTGTATTCACATTTTGTCTTAATTATTTAATTATACCTGGGATGGCACATTGTTTCACCCAGAAACACTGGCTTTAGCACTGGTGGAGACAAGGCACTGATAGACTCTATTCTTTAGGTTTTAGAGGAAATCAAGTACCGACTCCATTTCTCAACATCCACACAAGAAAACCCCAAGAAAAGGTCATCCGAGCTCCACCACTAATACTTTGAATTCATCTTGGATAGAGATGCTCCAATAGCAGCAGGAGAGCAATAGCAGAGATGCAGTTCATGTAATAGCAGGCCAAAACCTTGAGCCCATGGGTCCCGGGAAGCCAACAAATCACAGTATGTCAGCACTATCAATTTTTCAGGAGGAGCAGCCAATAAACAAGCGAGATGACAACCTAAAACTGACCATCCTCAATCTTCCTGCAAAGAAACTGGGCAGACGATGTAGAAAATTTTCCCCATCTCTGATCCTGACTCCATCATTCGAGCTATTCTTAATCCTAGTCCTCAGTTCCTTCTAAGCCTTCATCAGGCACTTCAGCCTTATCTTCTCAAAACACAACATATTGAAAAAAATCCCTATTCTTTAAAACAGGAAACATAAATGTGCCTACGTGTACATGCATAGTTCTTTCCCCTTTATCCATAATTCCCAGCCTGAAAAGATGTAACATAAGGGAGATGGCAATACACCCCTGAAAGGATGACTTGATTCTCAATGATGTACACAGCACAGAAGAAAACAGAAGGGGGATTGTGAGAGAAAACACAGTAAAGAAGCTCAGAGGAGAGATACTGATGTCAAGCAGTGATGAGAGCAAGGAAGCTTCTAAAAACAATTCAGCCTTACAAAAAGGAGTGCTCAGAGTCCTCCAGAATGACCTGCCTCATACATCTACCTACAAATCTACCTACCATCCCTGGAGGGGTTCAAGGCCAGGCTGGATGGGGCTTTGAGCAACCTGCTCTAGTGGGAAGTGTCCCTGCCCAGGGCAGGGGGTTGGAACTCAATCTTTAAGGTCCCTTCCAACCCAAACCATTCTATGATTTTATGAATCCCTCTCAGATACAGATAGTGGCAGAGTCTTGTCACCCTTGTGCCAACATGCACACCAGAAGAGATGACCCTTATGGTCATGGGTCTTTGTTAGTGGCCAGGGACTGCTTGCCAACACCTAAACCAGATTCTACTGACTCTAATGAACAGAAGGGTCACTTCCATTCTCTGGAGAAGCCACCTCTCCAGCAAGGGACAGGCTCTGGGTCTTCCTCCCCACACCCCTGCAGGATACTGCAGGCAGAGGTGCATTTCCCACCACCTGAGACCCATTTCTACAAAAAGAACACTTCTGCAGTATGAAAATTTGTAAGGACATTGTCCCTGAGCCTTTCAGGAGAGAAAATGGATACTATTCCTTGGCACACAGCTGAAGGCGAGGACAACTAGATGCTTATATACAGATATATTTGAATGTAAAATTGAAATTACTGTTTATAACTGCAGACACTTGTAAAATTATTGAATATAGCTCAGACACAAATGAAAAAGGTAAAAAGCATAGGGAAGCTACACATGCAACAAGCTGTATAATGGAAAATACCACCATTTACTGTCGAGCTACTGGTTTTGCTCAGCAGCTTCTTGGTGTGAGCAGCGATGCACCTCGCTAGGAAATTCAAACCAGGTCTGCTGCCTCTACGCCTGGCATCACGGGTGAAAGTAATACACAATAATCCACATAAATCAGCTCATGAGATGTAGCAAAGACTCAGTTGAAGTCTTGTAATTAAACAACATTTAATTAGGGAAAAAAATTAGTTAGTCTATTTGAAAAGCAGTTGCTGTGTCACTACCATACAGGCAGTGTCCCAGCCGGGTGCAGTGTCCCTGCCCTGCTGCTGAGGTCGGCGAGTTTATTCACACCCTTTCTACCATGACAGCTCTGCCTTCCCTTCACCATCAGAGGTGGCAATACACCTCTGTTTTATCTTAATGTTTAGGATTTCATAGCAAATAATCGCAAAGGCCGCCAGCAAACCCTGGCACACTTTTACAATATCCGGTTTTTTTAAACAGTCAAGTAATTACTGGTAGAGTCTGATAATGGTTACTGACCTAAAATGTCCAAAAAACCCAGACCAAGCAAAAACCCGCACTAAAATAAGTTGTGTCCCTAGCCACAAAAAATTAGCATGCTAAGTAAGGAAAATAAAAGCTTTTAAACATATGAAAGTTTTGAACAGTGTTTTCAGCTGAGGACAGTCTGCTTTTCTATATCACACACGAGAAGAGCTGGAGTACAACTGTGCTGCCTAATTTGCATAACTCAGCTATTTGTGTTTAAGGTTTAAATGCTGCCTCACAAAATAATCACAGGGATACAAGAGGTAAAAATAAATAACATTTTATACGATACATTCAGAAGAAGGAGAAAGAAAACAAGAGTGACTCATAGAGAATAAAATTTTGCAGGAAAATAGAGAGAGTTTGGTTGTTACTGGTTTGTTCTTGGTGTTCAAAATAAAACCCAAAGAATTTAATCTGAACAGAGAAATTTATACTCCTCAGAATATTCCTTCAGCTGGTTGAGGCTATAATCTGGCTTCATTGTCAACAGCAGCAAGGTATATCTTAAACATAAAATATAAGCCTAGGAATGGCTTTCTCTCCCCCGTTCCCCCCCAGGTATAGATTTTGAGCAGTATATAATGGTGATCATATACTGCTCGTATTAGTTTTTCTAATTGAAAGCAAAATTAAAAGCTATTGAAAAAAACTCAATCTATTTCTAAGAAGAGTAAATGAATTATTTGCTTTCTGATGTGTTACTATGGCTTCCTGGCTGTTTTGTTTTGTATTGTTTTGTTGTCCATGGTCCCTCCCCCATGGATTAAGAGCAGCACATCCGTAAAGGATCTGTAGGTAAACAAGCACAAACCTGTTTGTTTTCTGCTCAACCATATGTGGGTTTGCTCGATGACTAATATATATCTTTAAAAGGAATCACAGGCTCCTCACTTGTCACTGTGCCAGGGATTCCTCCACAGCTGGGCTGTCGGAAACACCTCCTGGCCATTTTAAGTGGGAACTGGCAGAAATGTACATCTAGAGGGTGGGGGCCAGGAGATGCCCCCACTTCAGATGGTGCAAAACCTGGGGGCCGGGCCCTTGGTCGCAGAGATGGGGTGACTGGGTCACAATGAGGAAAAAAACACATCTAAGCAAAGAAATCGGTGAGGGACAGAAGAGAGGAGGGATGAGCTCCTCCTACGAAAGCCCAGGTGCTCCCATATCTACAGACATAAGTAGAGGAGTCTTGGTACCACCAGACCACGAGGACAGGATGGGTTGGAGCTGGATTCTCCTTCATTAATCTGCTATCTCCCTACCTCAGATGAGGAGAAAGAAAAGTGCAAATGAGGTCTTGTTTATCTGAGATCCCAAGAACAGTTTGTACACATTAAAGTTGGCTTCATAGCAGTTTGGGGGGAAAAAAAAACCATACATTTTGTTTTCAATTTGCAGGGAAGTTGAGCAGGGCTTGTCAGGGCCAGGAACACAGAGCCCTGGCCACCTGGATCCCAGAACTGCAGCAACAACTTCTTCACAGGCTGGAGGAAAGGGTTCTCTGTCCTCTCCAGAGAGCAATTCCCAGTAAACTGTATGCCTCTTCCCAAAAGATAACAAGTTCCTCCCTTAGTTTGGACTCTCAGCTTCAGGTCAAAGCAATTGAAAAGAACTAATTCTTCAAATATGAGCAGTTATTTTCTTATACTCTTTTGGGGAGTTGCATATAACTTCAGGAAAATGCAAAGTATTTCCATTTCACGTTAGCCTGTTAGCAAGATTAACTTGCATTTTCACTTCCATGGCATACAGGGAGCTTTTTAAACAAGAGCATTTAAGACAACATCAGCAGAATCATCTGAGCATCCTCCAGAATTTTCAGCCAAGTGAAAGACATCTAAAAGCAGCAAGCTGGCAGGTGTGTTTGAAAAGAAACAAAATCAAACAATAAAAATCTAGGAATAGATAAATATTATTTGTTTCTCAGAATTGGTTTAAAAAGAAAAAATATTTTAACATTCACAGAATCATATGAGGAGCTGGAAGGGACCTTTAAGATCATCCAGTCCAACCATCAACCTAACTCTGATAAAAAGCATTACTAACCCATTGACCCAGTCAACCTGCTTTTTAAATACCTCTAGGGATGGTGCCTCAGCCGCTTCCCTGGGCAGCCCCTTCCTCCTCACTGAGGACGACAAAGCCTTCGTCCTATGGACACAGATAGCACCAGCTGATGGATACAGAGGGACCCCGAGATACTCCCGGGGACACCTGGCTCCAGAGCAATAGATGCTGCTTACCATAACCCCAGGTGTGGGTCACTACAGGGAAAAAATGACAACTGGGCTTATATCAACTGGGAAAATGAAATGAAGATCACTGATACAAACCCTTTCACCCAGGTTTGACCTGTCATTTTGCCAAGCACGGGGGAGAAGCATCCTCCCCTGGGAATACCTAACTCCACACACAGGGAGGACTCGAGGGGTGAAATCCAGCAGGAATTTTCAGAATCCCAGGCAGCTGCAGTACAGACAAGGCATGTTCAGAGCAGAGGTGGAGACCCAAAGGGCTTTCCTGTCTTGTGGTTCTGCGTTTTTAAAGCATATATGAGCATGATATTCATGTATTCCCCTCCTGCTACCAAGAGCTTTCTTATTATCCTGTGCAGAGAAACACAGACATCTAAGCAGCTTTTTTAAGCCATTGATATTTCTATCGGTTCCAATTTCAGACTTGAGGGATTTTTGCTGTACATTGGGAGCACAAACAGACTCGGCTGCCTCAAGTACACAATTGCATGTGATAATGCAAAGCACAAGTCCCCTGAGAGGCTGAGCTGCAGAGAGACCGACACTGGGTTTCTCACTTAATTCATGGTCTAAATTCCATAAACCATACATTAAAAAGTCATGCCTGGATAATTTATGGCCTTGTCACTCCTTCATGCAAATTAGACATGGAAAAATTGCATAGGACATTCCTATTGTTATAGCTCAGTCCCTCTTTCTCCCGTGTTACTCCTGAAGCTGTAAGACCTGGGACCTTATTGTCACGCAGTTAATTCACCTGCTCTCAGGCTTCAGCTCTTGGTGGGGTCTTGCACATTAACCCCATTCCCAATCAGCTCAGGGATTCGCTGCCCACTCAGGTGGGATTTAAAGGATAGAGGTACAAGGTTACCAGACAATCTCCTAAAAGCAAAGAATTATTTCTCAAAGCATTGTGATAGCAACATGGACAAGCTGCTCCAAAGCGTTGTGCGCAGGGAGTTGTTTTCCACGCAGGGACCTCCCACCAGAGCAGGGTTTCCCAGGCAGGTCTGCTGTGTGATACCAGCAGCAGCAGCCTTGGGATTCTCAGCCTGATTTCCCATCATGGGAAGGTCTCCCTTCTAGCAGTGACTATGTTCAAAGGGGCATTTAAGATCTTCTGGTGCCATTTCTTCAAATTAAAATGGAGTAAACAATTAACCACGAGTTATTTACTCATTAATTGCTTACTAAGAAGGCTACTTGGACATTCTGGCTGAGCTGGGTTAGCGTTCTTTTTCACAGAAACACAGTGGTTTCACTAGTAACGAAATGAAGCATTTGATGAGTCAGCCTACGCAAATTTTAGAGATTTTTGTTTTATGTAATTCATTCGCTGAGCTTCCTACGTGTCTTCATCAGGAAAAGAACATCAAGGAAGATGTGAAAATGATAACCTCATTCCAATAACAATTGAAGTTATTTCCTATATCTATGTATAAAAATATCTGTATAACAATTTCTGAACACACCTGAAGACAAAAAGGTAATCTAAAGAAAAAGGAATAATTTTTAAAAATATGATTAGGCACGTAGTATACAGTACGTACACCATGCAGTGGATTTACAAAAGCATATCATGAAAATTACTTGAAAGTTTTCCAAGTCCCAGTGTTGTTGCACTTTGGTTTTTAGACCCCAATCTTAGAAAGTTGCATCAAGCAGTCACCATATAAACAAAATGAAAAATATAAACAAGGAGGTAAAAACAAACAAACAAACACACACCACACCATTCCATGGACTGGAAGTTTTTGTTTACAGAAATGTTTGTCTCACTTCTGTCCAAAGCAAGAGAAAAGCCAAGCTCGAATGCACCAGCTCGTCCTGCAAACGCAGCAGCTGCTCCCAGCCATTGCCTGGGAGATTCACAGTGACAGCCCCAAAGGCAGGGGAAGAAATGGGCCCAGACAGGCCCAGAAGGACTCCCAGAGGACTGTACCCTGTCAGCCGCTGAGTCTGCTCAACAGAGACCTGCCACCTTCCCCCCACCTTCCCCAGCCCACACGATGCCGTGCGGTGGCCGTGGGGACACAGGGAGACGCTGACCCGGGGACACCCAGCAGAACCCCCAGCCTCCAAGTGCTTGCTGGGAGCAGGCAGGCAGCAAGACATGAATGAATCTGAATTTGAAAGCTCTACATAAAATAAACCCATTGGTTTTCTCCTCAAAACCCTTATTTGTTGTCTCATCTTCATAAAAAAAAAAAAATCTTTAATGCTTCAATTTGCAGGTGTCACATGAAGGAGTCAATCATTGCTAAGCCCTAGGTAGTGCTGTGCATTTCCTATCTACAATTTTATTTTTCCTAAAATAAGCATGATATTAGCTGGCAATATTTATTCCCTCTTAACAATAGGGGGTGTGCACAAGCCAGCACCGTGCCTGAGCAGCCTGGGACGGGAAGCATTCGGATCACACCGAGCCCCACGCTCCTGCCCCTGCTTTGCTTCTGGTGCCCAAAGGCACCGATCTGGGAACTGCAAATGTATCAGAAGAGAAAGACAAAGCAAGATGAAGGTCCACTCTTTCCTAGGTGATGGCCTGGAGAGGGTCAATATAACTTATGCTTTTTTTTTTTAAAGTTAACTCTTCATGGAATAACTGTGGATCATGATGAGATGCATAATACAATTATTAATGCAATTGCAATAATTAAATTAATTTTTACTGCAGAGGTGCAACCCCCAGGCCAAATCTAGGAAATAAAATGGTTTGAAACACACTAAGCACCGTTCAGAGTCTAATGAAGCTCACTCAGAGAGCCAGGAAGTAGACAAGCAATTGCATCGGACAAGGAAGGTTGTAAAGGACTGAAAGACAAAAGAAAAGAAGTCTGTGATCAAGGGGTAGGAGAAAAGGGACTCTCTAATGCTAGGGACAGAGGCTCAGTGCTGGATGGAAGCCAGGAGTTTGGAAACACCCTCTGGTTCTCCACGAGCAGCAGCAGAGGATCATCAGCAAAACTTAGCAAATGGATTCAGTGCTGGTACGCTCAGACCCCAGCCCTTTTTTTCCCCCCAAGCCTTTACCTGTTGCCACACAGACTAAACACATATTTAAACATAACTAATAGTTTGCATTAAAATATTGCTCAAAAGAAAAAAAAAAAAAAGAAAAAGAGGAGAAAAATCCATTTTCCCTACCTACAAATTATCTAAGAAGTTGCCACCAAAGCAGAGCCCCAGGACAGTGATGGTGGCAGAGTTTAAAGCCCCAGGGTAGCGAGGCAGCAGTGCCTTGCTGTCAGGGATGGTAAAAAACCAGAGACAGCTGATGGTGCTATAAGGAACAATGATTTATGTCCTAGCATTTACTGACTTCCAGGGATTACCAAAACCAGCCCCTGCTGGCAACTCCCCCAGCCCCATCAGAGACACAGGGAGGGAAGAGGCAGCCCCAGGTACTACAAACAGCCATGCTCATAAAATAACATTTGTGTGGTTCCTTTCACACCCTGCTCTTAATATTCCTTCCCTGGTTTAGAGCCAGTTCACCCTCCGCTGGGGTATCTGCACATTAGTGCATTCATGGTATTTTGGGGGGAGAAAAACCAAAGTGAAGATAAACACATTTTCATTTTTCACTGGATCAAGGACACCAGTTGTTGGTTCTTCTTATCTCTTCCCCCGTCAGAGAGCTTTTAGGCTCTCCCTGTGCTGCTCCCCACGAGTCCTGAACACCAACCTGGCTGTAATGGGGGTGTTAACTCTAATTACTCAGAGTTTATTTTCTCATCCAACAGTGATTAATGCTGTTGGAGCCAATGCATATTCGCCCTTTTGTAAAATGGTTAAAAGTATTCCAAAACACTATCATATAAGCTGCTTCAGGGAAAGAAATGGGTTTGTATATTTTAACACAGCTGCTTCATTGTGAGAGATGAAGAGCTCACAGGCACGGACATTTAGAATCAGAGTCATTTGGGGTTGGAGCAGACCTTTCTGACCATCGAGTCCAACTACCAGCCCAGCACTGCCCAAACCCATGTCCCTCAGCACCACGTCTGCCCGGCTTTGAAACCCCTCCGGGGATGGTGACTCCACCACTGCCCTGGGCAGCCTCTGCCAAGGCTTCACAGCCCTTTCCATCAAGGAATTTTTCCCGATATCCATCCTAAACCTCCCCTGGCACAAACTGACCCCTTCAACATCTGTGGCAGTTGTTGTGCAGTGTTAAACAGCTCTAATAGGAAATGAACCCGCCCACCTGCTCTAAGACCATGAGAATTAGGTTTGTGGGGGCCTTTTTAGCCTCACCGTCTTCATGGGCTGTGAAGGACAAAATAGAGGCAAAACATTTCAGAGAAGCGCTGGATGAAAGTGAAAGTTCTCAGTCCCTGTCCTGTTCTGGGTAGGCAGGTAATAAAAAAAGGAAACAAGGCTCAAAACTTAGTACAAACAAATAAATAAAATTTTGTAAGGTCTCAAAATGCAGTGGGGAAAGCATGTTCTCAGGCTTTCCTCTCTTCTATTCACTGGTTTCTTGGCTAATTGTGTAGCTGTTACAGCTGCACATCCGTAAAGCTCATGAAAATTAGAGCTATGCCTGAACGAGTGTCTCACACCCTGGCAGCGACTGGAGAGGATCAAACAGGCAACAGCATTTGGATCACAGATGCTGTGGAATGTTTTCACAATTACAGTTGATTTAATGCAAGATAAATAAGGCTTTAGAGACACTTTAACATCTATTGATTCATATGAAAAGGAGTGTACATAAAAAGATTTATCTAATTGCCTTTGCATTTTAAAAGTGTAGGTTACGGCAATTAATCACTGGGAGCAGAGGCATGAAAACGTCCTGAGATGCAGAGCGTGCCAGCGGGGAGACACACAGAGGCTTTGGAGCAGGGTTAACAGAGAACTTCACGTCGAGATGTAAAAGTTTGAAATAGGTGGTAAATGTCATCACACCTTAAGCGTTGAGTGGCCTCCTGGAGGAGTATAGATGTGTAGGCAAGCCAGCCATGGCCAAGGGAGATTTCCATTTTGGTTGGAAAAGACCCTTGGGATCATCAAGTCCAACCAACCATACTCTACAAAGTTCTCCCCTACACCAGATCCCCCAACACCACATCTAAATGACTCTTAAACACGTCCAGGGATGGTGCTTCAACCCCCTCCCTGGGCAGCCTGTTCCAATGCCTGACCACCCTTTCTGTAAAAAATTCTTTCCTAATGTTCAGTCTAAGCCTGCCCTGTTGAAGCACGATGTCAAACCCTACCCAAAATAACACACAAGCCTTATTCTAATGAAAACAACCCTCTAGTTGCTGTTATTTGAAATATTTGGCAAGTACTGATAAATAATTTAAGGGGCATACTTCTTGCAATTGTTTAATAAAATGAAAAATTGCAGAGCATCTTTAGATGTCATAATAACTTCACATTAATGTGATTTATTACTTCATGGCCCCATTTTAAGGTGTTGGTTACACTAAACAGTCTATCAGGCCAGGGATAACTGTCCCAGTACTGAAGCCAACTCAAGCGGTGGGTCTACTCTGGCCAGGAAAGCAAAGGTTCAAGAACCTGCAGCACCCGCAGTGGCAGAGGGTGACCCATCCCCAGAGCTCCCCATGAGAGGATTAGTGCATCACAAGAGTTAAAACCAGACAGAGCCCACCCCTAATGCCTGGGCTTTAGGGGATGCTCCAAGCCAGAGCCACAGAAAGTGGGTCACATCACAAGTATGATCTCTGCTCAACATAAATAACATCTGGCTCCTCCTAAATCACAACCCAAATCACAAGTGGGAGATGAGGGCTCGACCTCGGCTCACTCCAGAAGGTGGGCCCAGAAACACTGGAAGTAGACAACTTTTAGTTTGTGGTTTGGTTGTTTGGTTTTGTTTTTTTTTTTTTTCTTTTAAACCTAGGATACCTTAAAAGTTCTCAAGCTCAGTTTCTGTATACCAGATATGCAAATTATCCTGATTACTACTAAGTCACTAAATCTCAGATATGTAAAACATTGCTACACCAATTAATTATAATAAGGAGATGGAAGAACAGCTAGTACTCTCCAAGTTACACATATTTACCTTATGGAGTGGTGGCTGTTTCAGAAACTGCAAAGGGCAAGTTGTGATACACATTCAGCAACCGTTTCTGGTTTGCATCAGTATGCAAAATCATAATTATTATTTCATGTCTCACTTTGTCACACAGTTGTTGTACTTGACTTTCAGTAGCAAGGATGTCCTTATCATTTAACCCAAACGAGATTTAAAATAATCTTACAGGAAAAATGGAAAAAAAAAAAGTCTTAGTACTCCAGGTATTTCACACCACTTCTACCTGTAAATTGAATGTTATTCTGAGTACAGATTTCATTGCTGCTTCCTTAACCTCTCTGCATTTGTAACAGAACTTACCACTCTCACAACAACTGGAATATACTCAAGTCAAAGTCAGCAGATGAGCACAGAATAGAAGATGCAACGAGGAAAGCAAAATGAAAGGCTTTTGCGTATTGAATACAGGCTTTTGGGGTAATTTATTCTCATACTTGAATTTCAGATGAAGTAGCTTGAATATTTTTTAAAAATAAATTTTAAAAAAAAAATTTTTTAAAAATAAATGCAACCCCAAGCTATGTTGCTTTTTCTAGCCTTTGGTATCACTTTGCCTTTCAGCACAGAAACATGACTACTCCTTCACAACATGGTCTCTTTCAGAGAGCTCTCTAAAGAAAGACCCAAATTCTTTCCTAGTCATAGTGCTTAAATAACAAGATCTAATTCCCCCCAGATTTCTCTGTGTGTGTTTTAAACCACTTTTTGTTTCATCTCCCCTCCAGTTTTTCCCATTGAGCAAAACCTTCAGACACAGGAGGAAGGAGGGGGAAGACAAGTTATTTTTACATGTATTCAATTATTATGCAGAATAAAAAAGCTTTCCCACAGAACTTGTACTGAAGTATTCTGTCAGGCAAGGCAGAAGTAGCTTTATCACAGAAATGTTGTAATTACATAGGCATTTTGTACCTTTTCCCATTTTCCCCCCCCCATCTATGAAGGAGAACAACCACAGGATCACCTAGGTTGGAAGGGACCTTTAAGATTATCCAGTCCAACCATCAACCCAGCTCTGACAAAAAAGAAAAAACAACAAAAAAACACTAAACCATATTTCCGGGCACTATGTCAACTCATCCTTTGAATACCTCCAGGGATGGTGCCTCACCCTGGGCAGCCCATTCCAAGGTTTGATAACCCTTTCAGTGAAGAAATTTTTCCAACCTAAACCTCCCCTGGCACAACTTGAGGCTGTTTTCTCTTGTCCCATCGCCTGTTCCTTGGGAGAAGAGACCAACGCCCCTGGCTACCCCCTCCTTTCAGGGAGTTGAAGAGAGCCAGAAGGTCTCCCCTTAGCCTCCTTTTCTCCAGCTGAACACCCGCAGCTCCCTCAGCCTCTCCTCACCAGACTTGTGCTCCAGACCCCTC
>BJBW01005724.1:0-43231 GCA_004320125.1 Scolopax mira
AAAAAAGCTTCATGGTAAAACTACCTACATTTTCATTTAACTTCAGTATTTGCTGCAAGCACTCTGCACAGTTCAACGCAGGACATGACGCAGCCATTTAAGATAATGCCTTTGGGGCTAATTCCATTAACAAGCATCTAGGAGACAGTGTGAGGAGATCCATCCAATCTGTTCCAGTGCCCAACACCATCTGCCCTTGCCTGACTGCAGTAGCTGTCTTGGGCTGTCTCTAGGCAATTCAGCTACGGAACAAGCCACCAGACACTTCCTCTTGGTATCCTGCTGAGCTTTGAGATGGGCACTCTTCTTTCCTCCACCATGTTTCTGTAGGTTTTTTTTCCAACACATAAAATATCCTCCAGGGTAACCTAGTGTATCTAGTCACCTATTAATGCTTCAGTCCTAATATTGAGAAGGGATTTCCCGCAACAGAGATACTGTTTGCAATGTTAGATAAGCTTGCCATCCAAACTCATAACAGTCTGGCACTCTGCTTTCTAGAGAAGGGACCAATCCACTTGTATGTGGGCACAGTGCCATCCTAACAGATGGGCATGAATGAAGGCATTCAGGAGCCTATGTACGCTACGGGCACCACATACCACTCTTCAAAACATGATTCACAGCTCAGAGCATCTGCTTAAATATTAGTGAATGCACAACTCATTATCCAATCCTGTACCACCAACAAATATTTCCGGTGCAACTACACAAAATAGTTTAGAGGTATGGTACAAGCTGAATATATATTTAGGTTAATTATATAAGAATACTTCCATCTCAACCCCATTTTTAAAAACCATATGTGCTTTTTAAGCCATGACATTTTATTCTAATAGGCCTATGGACACGCAGAATCATCAAATCCTGTTATCTGTGCAAATCTTACAATTGTAAAATGGAGTTGTGCTGGATCATTAGCTTAATGTCTCTATAAAGCACACAGTTGCTGCAGGAAACCACACTAACTACTCAGTAGGTTTCATTCTTGCCTCTGAATTGGAACTGAATCAACTCCTCAGTACATAACGTTGGAGGCAGGGTGCTGCTGGGGGCAATGTGTTTCAGATAAGATGTGTGTCAAAGTCAAAACACTTCTGGCCAATTAAGTATTTTGGTTTCTTCATAAAAGACAAGTTCTTCCTACCTGCCCACACAAAGTCCAGCTTGAAATTAATTCATCAGAATGCTTTGCTACCACTATGTTTTATTATAGTTTGGATTCATCCCCATCAGCAGATCTCTAAAGCTCTTTACGGAACATAGTTTTCACACTGGAGCTCATTTAGCCTCCTGAGAGATTTATCTGGTGACTAAGCAAACAGAACCTTCAAGAGCATTCTGGTTTGACACAAGGCTGCATATTTAGAATGCCTTTTTATCAAAACATCATCAATTATTTGGTCTCTCTTATTTTTCCCTATTAATAAGGTATATCTCAGCTAACGCTCGACAAGGCATCTCTGAATAGGTTATCTTGCAGAAAATAGATGTCCATGTGACTTCCAAGATGTCATCATGTCTTTCCTCCAATTTGAAAAGAAAAAGTGATATCTCACAGATCCTGCTAGTTCTGGAAATATTCATTTCGAAGTGAGCTGAACATATGGCCTGAACATGCATTTATTTGCCATAAATTCTAGCCTCTACTTAGAGTCACTAATGATCTGGCTTCACTATTCCTATTTACCTTAACTTTTAAATACTAATTATTAAGCCAAGTCATAAAGAGTTAAATTATAATCCACAATGTCTTTAAAAAGAGACATGCTTGCACTCTTTAAACAGAATTGCTCACAACAAATGAAGTGTTATGCTCAACAAGGCATTCTTTTTTTTTTTTCCTAATAAAGGCTACAACTTTGTCAGAAAACACTGCCTTAGCTTATGAGAGACACAGATTTACACACTGGCTGAATCAGTTATAAATGCTAAGGGTTGTAGGATTCCCCAAAGGTGAAATCACAACCAATAAAATAAAGGGGATACAAAGGAAGACACCACATTAAGTCTGTATCCTCTTTGGGGAAGGAAAAGCCTAAGAAGTAGTATTACCAAAAGGACTAGATCCCTGCCCCAGGCAGCTGTGGGAACCATCTGGGGAATTGATAAGAAACAGAAATCACCTTGAAACCAAGCTAAATCAAGAGATGGGTTATCATATATATTGTCTATATATGTCTCCAAACACGGAAATTAATGCCTAGCTTTTCACTGTAACAGAAAAACTATTTAACTGTTCACTTCTCAAATACAAAGAGAAATTTCACTGCTTTTAGAATCAGTAATCCTAAAACAGTAAAACATGATCATTCAGGAAGCATTGGGCCTCCCAGCCTAAGGGGCTACAGGCACTGAGCTGCTGGAAGTGGCAAATCCAGTTTCTTGGGAGCAAATGCTTGCCTAGGAAAGGTGTCTTCCTGACCACTGTGAGTTACTTCTGCACCATCCAGGCAGTTCAAGACAGGGAGAAGGTCTGAAGCTCAGAAATTCCCTTGAGGCCATGACAGAGCGTAGCACAGTGAATAAAATACCTAACACCGAAAACACCCAAGACTGAAAAAAAATAAAATCTGATCTAGTCACATCCCATCTTAAGAGAGAAGAGAAAATAAAGCCTGAATTGTATACTACACTTTCCTTGTTCTCATTCAAACATATCTCCGCTCCATCATCACCAAAAAGCAAGAGTCAGTCCCTGCAGACTTGAGAGCTGGCTGATCTCAGCAGTTCAGAGACTTCAAGCTGTCCAGATGTGGACTTGGCTGGAGTCAGAAGTTTCCACTGAAATCAACAGATTACCACAGAAGGTTTAAAATCTGCTTAAACAAGATTTTTTAAACCAGACAGAACTGTTGTGTTTGAAAATTTAAAGCCCATCAGAATCCATGCAGCTAACTGTGCACAGGAGAAAAATGTTTTTCCTAACTCATGTAGGTCACCAGCTGCAGCCCTGAAGTATGACATTAATGTATAGTCATAGATCTGACATTAAAGATACTTAGGAGCTAGCTAGGGAATTAGGAGCCTTTGACTTCACTAAAAGGCAAATACCCAAATATTTAAAAAATATCTGGCTCCTTGTTTTCAAAAAGAGCTCCAAGTGTTAAGAACAGTGTAGGTCACACTGACGGTCTGCACTCCTTCATTTGATTTTTCTTCTTCCTAGACTTATAAACAAAGGCTTTGGAGTGCTTTCCAATTAAATATTGAAATATATGTGAAAAGGTGGGCTTCCTGATCAAGCAAACCGTCAGGCTTTGCATGGAGATTATCAGACATGCTCTGCCAGCAGCAACGCTAAAAGCAAAGGTAAATAGCAGCCACACACACGTGAAGGATGAGAAAAGAAGTTCTCAGAGGAGAACCTGAGCTCCATAACCATTCAATACTTCTATTTTCATAGTTTGCATTACATTCAATAAATGTAATTCAGAATTAACAGAAGAAATTTAATCAGAACATTTTATCTAGGCAACAGGTACGTATGCATAGGCACATTTCAAAAATTGTTCACACCAATACAAAACTATGAAAGTGGAAAATCAAAGTTGTAAAGTCAAAGTATCTTCTAAAATATTTGCTTCCTCTACCAGTTAACTTTTCTAATCCAACTATTTCTTTCATCTCTTCATATACATTTTCCTCATTGTGACATGCCTCTTGGGTAGATGACAACAGTCAACTGAATGTCCTTGTTTCCCTACTTTGTATGTTGAAAAACCTCTTTATTGGATGCACTGCTATCATCTTTTCTTAACAAAGATGTAGCCACTCAAGAAGCAGAGAGAGAAACATTTTAAGGAGCAGAAACATCTCTAATGGAAAAGACAGACATCTCTTCAGCCCAGTCATTTGCCAAATATTCGACACATTTTAACAACAGGTTTAGAATATGCCCGCTTTATTTTACGAATGAAGAAGTGCACTACACAATACAAGATTTCACTAAAAACAAGGAAAATCTAACAATTCACTTTAAGACCATGTCTGTGATTTTAAGAAAGAGGAACCTTTTAAAAACACAATGGTGAAGTAGCCTATATTAAATCTTGCAAGAGCTAGAGCTAAATCAAGACATAATAGACTAAATTATTCAGAGTAACTTGCCAAGTATACTTAATGCAAGACACTGGTCATAAAACAGACTCAGAGAGACTTTTACATTTTGTTACAATAAAGATGAAATCCCTACAAATATACAGTGCAGAAAATGTGTTCCATGTGAGTATTTTCCAATAATGACTTATACCTGGGAAAAAAGAAAACACGCAGCTATTTAGAGTTACAAAAATACCTTATTTCCTGGTCTTAATTTAGCAAAGACAGTGAAGTATTTAACACCAAGTTTATGAGAATAATCTACCTGATGGTTGTGGTTTTTCAGGAACACCTCTTTCTTGGCTGCATGCTCCCTCTGATCTACATGTTAGGCAGGTCCATGAGCCAAGATAAGAATTTTATTGACACCAACTTTTAAGACGGTTACACGGAAAAGATAATAGGGAGAGACCAGCTCTTTGAAATATCCTGTTAAACCACAGCCCAGAGTAGGACAGAACTGGCTGTTATCCTCCACAGGAAAGTTTTTGTCAGTACTTATTTTGACAAGCAGTAATTTAGAAAAGCTCTCTCCACAAAATACCAGCTGGACGTGTCAATCCAGCCAGCGCTGATTAGTTTACTGCAGACATCACTGCTGGAACTATTGACTTTTCATTTCCAGCTTATGTACCTGGAGCAACGACAGCAGTGGGGACAAGCCAAAGGCCATGGTGTGACAAACCTCCAGAGGAAGTGGTGGGTACACTCCACCTCTTAATGTGCCCAAATCAAGAATGGATGCCCATCTGGGAAATCTGCTGTAGGTAAACTGAAGCTATTGGCTTCAATAGAGACATAATTGGGTGAATTGTGACAATGAGTGACATACTCTGATGACATGATCTATAACCCAACTGATCTTAAATCTACATTAACCATATTAAGCAAATTATGTTATTAACACAATTAATTAATTAATTATGAGTAATTCTAAAAGTCCAGAAGAAGCCAGCCACAGCTGTGAACTCAAAATTCACTCCACAGTAGAAACTTTAGAAATACAAAAGAAACACTATTTCTATTCCTACTGTCACTATTATAGTTCTCACATCACATGAATATGAATATTGTTGCCTTGCAAAAAAATTGTGGACAGTTTGCTCAGCTAAAAGGGCCACAGTGCTCATGCTCTTTGATTCTAGCCAAAAGGAAAAAAAAAAAGTTTAATATAAATCCAGCAAGAAAAATATTTACGCGGTGCTGAGCAGATATTGATAAATCATTATGATTGAGAAATTAAAATAAATTTAGGAAAATATATTTCTATATTCAAAATGATCAGGCTCTTTGGAGATTTCCTCTCAGCCACATATAACCTCTAGGTGATTTTTATAGAACAGCATAAATCAGCTCTACTCCTCTCAGCATCACTGGAGTGGAGCAGCCTGAAGAACCAGCCCTCCTCTGTGCAGAGAGCAGGCACGTGCTCTATGGGTCTTCTTCTCTGGAAACACAGCCACAGCCACTATTTACCTGGGGGGGTCAGGGATGCTGCAAAGCAGTAGTTCAGTAACGGCCTAATAAAGGCAAAGTCAATGTCATAAATGCATGAGTGGGATTACTGCCATAGTTGCTTGGAAGAGCAGGGGACTAATATCAATGAAGAATGAGACCTCTCTCATATATTCCTAAGACAACTCTTTTCCTCCCGATTTTCATTAGCAACTTTTTCTCCACAGAACTTATATTTTGTGAAGTATTTCTGCCATTCTGGTTGTTAAGCATGGACAGAAAAGAAAAAATTCAATCACCTCTATAATTAGTGAACAGCTGAGATTACTGGAAGGACTATAAACAAGGAAACATGCTTCTTATTTCCTCACTGCATTTAGGTTCCAAGGTGCAGGTGAATGAAGGCTACAGAACAGTTCCCGTCTTCCTGTTTTCATTGTCAGTTGCGGGAAACTAAGGGTAATAAATTCTCCTCCTCTGGAAAAGAAAGTTTCATGACACCGCAATGATCTCTATTGCTGCTCATCACCTGAAAAATCAGCAACTGTAAAATCCCTAAGGATAATAGGAACATCTCATATTCCAAATATTGCATTTGCTAACCTTTGCATACATGCTGGTTTTCCATAAAACTGCACTGGTAAATGCACAAGTAAACCTACTGATGAATTCTTAATTGTCTGACACAGGCAATTTCTTTTTTAAAAAGAGACAGATAAACCACAAAAACATTTGAGAGGTAAAGTTGTACCTGATGGGCATATCTTTGCTTTTTAACGTCATTTTACAGTTGTCATTAGAAACTTCAACCCTCTTTCTCACATAACATGAAATGTTTTCAAGTCCTAAAGATTTGAACTCAAAGACCCAGAACAGCATTAGGACTAAATCTGTGTCTTTGAGTTCAAATCTTCAGGACTTCAGCATGACCAACTCCCCAAGCTACCAAAGCAGGTGTGCTGGCTTCTGCATCTGATTGTGAGCACACAGCCCTCTAATGTAAAGAGTACTTCACCAAAATTAGGTGCTGCAATCTGGAGTTGCAGTGCCTAACTCCATGGTAACTTGAGTCCTTAAAAGACTTGCCATGATAAAAATCCAAGGTATGTTAGGAAACACGTTCTCTGTTATTGGCTTAACTATCCAACCATCTTTGGTCTCCTCCCTTCAGAGACACCAATCAAAATAACCAATCAAAGTACCTGCTGGTTCCCTCCTCTTGCTGCAGCTGTGAAAATAAAGCACTAGAAAAAGCAGTCTTCCAGGACAAGATCTAATTTGCATTCCTGACACATCTCACTTGCATGGTCCACAAAATGTGTTTATTAACAGACCAACAAAAAAGCAGAAGGAGGCTTTCTTCAAACCTTCCACTCCTTTCTGAGCACAGGGGGAGTCCTCCAAACATTTCACTGATTTATCAAGGGAAAGGGCCACTCTCTACCAGGAGAGATATATTCTACTGCATTTTCTTGCTACTGCCTGGGGTGTTGGATAAACAACTGTACAATAATAACAGCATAAAAGCAGAAGGACAAAATATTTAAGAGCAAAATGAACAGTTGTCACCAGAACTAAGAATGAGATGGTAAACAGAAACTGAAATAACCAAACTCCAGGGAGCTAAGGAGAGACAAAGCCAGTTTCAGAAGAGCAGTCAAGCTGGTAAGACAGATAGTGATGAGATAAAACACCCAGTGGTGAGACCTCACATCTGACACTGGCCAAAACAAACACTTCAAGAGCCACATTTAGATGAGGAGCAGGGAGTACTCATAAGGCCATGACCTTCTTTTGCTTCAAGGTTCTTGAACACTTACTATATATATCACAACTATTCATGATTTAAAACAAACTCATTCAGGCAATTTTTGACAGGATTACTTGTGACATGTCTGAGAAAAATACATTACTTTAGACAGTCGAAGGAAATGAACCTAGCAGATTCAGTGTATCACACTACAAAATTTCATCTACTTTATGAAAGACACACATGGAGGGGAAAAACAAAAAATCCATTTCTTTGAACTTGCTTAGGTAACTACAAAATCTCAAGTATGTCTGCAATGCTCTCTAGACCAGCAAACTACTCAGAGTGTTTAGCAACAGGGACTTCTCTGTCCTCTATTTCTTTTACTCTTTTGCTCTGAGTGGTCCCAACTTCATTTCTTTCCTGTTCTTTAATCCATTTCTTAATCAGTTAAGATTAAACATTACTTGGAGTTAGATTAAGGTTTCAAACTTTTTTTTTTCATTTGTTGAAAATAACAGAATAACTTTTCCCAACTTTACAGTCTTCTCAACAATTAATCCTGTCAACTTCCTTGTTTGTTTCATCTGACCCATATATGGGGCCCAGTCATTAATATAAACAATAGCACATGCGAATTACAGTATAAAATATGAATAGTTATCTATTATGAAATTAATTTCATGTCTAAAAGTTCTTGATCCCCTCTGATATCTGCTATACACACTGGAGAGTCCAAACAGAAATGGGTGTCTTTCGCAACTACATCATTTGATGTGAAAGGCTCTTGATGTCCAGGTTAGCCCAGTTTATAGACACCTGGGAAAAGCCTAATATTCTAGAGCTTTCTTTTCCAAATGTGCAGTGATACCATCCTAAACAGAGAAGATATCCTGCCTGACAAAAGAAGTGCTCCTTATTATTTGTTAATTCCTACAATGAAGAGCAATAACAGTAACTCTAGCACATAGAAAGTCATCTCAGCTTGGCGTCAAAACAAACCATGTTTCTCTTCCTTAAATCTAGTAGTGTGGCATGTCTTTTGGTTCCAGAAAAGTTACATAAAGAGCAGCTAAAAATAAAATTTAGATGTTTTCAATATTCTTGGTGACATCTGAAATTGGCATATACCTTATTGCTACCAAAACTAAATGTATTAATCTTGCTTAAGACTTACATTGTAGATATTTAGGGTATGTTCTGATTCAGCTATCTTCCAAAATTCCTGGGTCTTCATAAAATAGAGCATATGCTTGTCTAAGAGAGTGCTATATTGAATTCCTGATTAATACAGATGTTCCTTAGGGTTTTAAAAGACTTGTTATGGCAGTATTTTGCCTTCTATTCTTGTAGCAATGACTAGTAATTACTTGAACATAAAGTGCCTGCTACTATGGCAGTAACTTATTTGGATTATGATTTCAAAGATGTAAATATGCCTTGAGGCTTGGAAAGTAGGTACAAGTTTAATAAATATGGCTATAAATTTATGACTAAATAACCCAGCACACAGACTTTTACAGATTAGCTCTTCAAAGATTTTTTAAAGTTCTTTTAAGGCAAAGATATCTATAAATTAAAAAAAAAAAGACGAGCTGACTCCAAGCTGCCAGAGTTTCAAAGGAGCATTTCAATGGTTCAGCATGCTGGTGAGTTTAAGAGAGTGATCTGAACATTAAGAACACTTGGTCTGTACCCCAGTACATGCTGTATTTGAGAAGATTAGGCTAGTTAACAAATTAAGCAAGATTAGTAGATTTAACAATATATTACAGGAATATATACAATTCTTTTGGACTCTGACTGACGTATCAACTTGTGCTCTTGGATTGTCATGGAAGAAGAGATCTGAAGACTAAGTCATAGCTCCAAGGTTTAAAAACAGTGGCTATTTTAACTAGTTCCTATAGAAAATTCCCAAATTCATAAGGAAGATAAAACTCTGAACAAGATACAATACTAGAAAAAAAAGTGGAAAGAATTTCCTTATGCCAAGAAAACATCCTTTACTTTTCCTTGTGTATTTCATAAGCTGCATAAGTACCAGCATAAGCTATACTAAATGTACCTGAACGATATACATGTAACAGGCTTAACGGGTAACAGGCTTAAACATTTCTTTCAGTGAAAATGACCAAAAAAGTTTTGATCATACAGCAAAAGCAGTATCAATATGCATTTAATAGAAAAAAAAAAGTTAAACAAAGAACTACTGAGACTTGCCTGTATCCAAAAGTTTCTTTACCAGATTTTGTACACACACCCTGAAGCAAAACCAAACCTTTCTGTAATACACTCTCAGACAGTGAATGCCCGCAGCGGCCAATGTGCTGCTGGTGGCCAGCCATGGAGGCAGCAGAGGCCACTGTCTCGTGAGAAATTCCTAACACAGCTACTCCATCACAAACGCTGAGATTTCAACACACTGAAGGAACGTGCTCTGTCTTCGCAATGGATCAGCCCATGTGCACCAGTTTGACACATTCAGAGTGTGTCAGAAGTCATGTGTGTGTACACTATAACTATGGATTCATTTTCCAGTGGATTTAGCCCTTCAGATTACTTTTAAAACAAATGACACCAACACTGATAAACTTTCCAGGTATTTCAAGTGACTGCTAAGGCTTACTTTTGCCTGCTTTTTGGCTTACTGCCTTTCTTAGAGTCAAACTCTCTTGACTCAAACTTACACTGGACATACAAAGCAAGGACTTTCTATTATCTGCAATATATAAGAGAAGAAGACAAGTAATTGGTAGTTCTTACTTACCAAGGGGTCTAAGGCATCTAAAGGATTAAATTAACTTTAAGACTTACTCATTCCTTAGTCACAAAACCCATGCATCTGAACGCCCTCCAGACTCATCACTTCACACAAACAAACCCTCCTATGGCCAGTTTGGCCAGTGCTGAACCACGCAACATGGAACTCCCCTCTGAGCCCTCTTCAGCTGTTGGTGTGTAGGGCCAGTCTTGATGGCAAGGCCAGACCAGGGCACTGAGTAAGCTCACTCAGGCCATGGAAAAGCGGTTTCAAATCCCTGAATAGTTTTGAGAGGGTTCAAACACCCTCATCCGTAATAGCACACCAATGGTGAGGCAGCTCGATGATCTGAAGCCGGCCAGTTCTCAGCCCACACTAGCAGAGCTGCTCCAGCTTACATGGAACGCTCGGACGCGGTCTTCGGGGCAGTCTCTATCTCATCAGCTCAGGTCCCACCCCTAAAACCAGACGGATCTGTGACTACTGAAATACTCATTTGAGTCAAAATGAGACCTCTTCTTGCTCTTGTCCCTTGACGTTGCAAGCATTCCCACTGTTCTCCCTGTTATCTTAAATCCTGCAGATTGAGGCTTTCTGGTGGAAGCAACAGATTTTCTTCTTACTATTCCCCGCTGCTTTGTTTATCATCTAATGTCTTGTCATGCAAGTTGGGTGCAGCTCCACAGAAATTAGAATAGTTCTGAAATACAGTCCACAAGGGACTGGAATCAGTTTTTTTTCTGTTAGTATTTCTCTGGCTTCACCTTTTTGAGCCTAAAAAATATTCTCAGATCATTTTCATAGAGCACCTTAATTTCTAGCAGTATGAAAACAATTGCATGCTACCAGCCCTTTGAGGAGGTGAAAAATTCACCATCAAATATGTCCTTGCTCATACTTTTAATAAAATATTTTTAAACACTTTCATTGTTATTATTAGTAACAGCCATTTGTAACATGATTCTAATCATTGATCAGGACCCTGCTGTGCACGGCACAGCTATGCCAAGCAGCCCAGTACCAAAGAGTTCATAATTTAAATATGAGATGAGAAACCGCATGTCAATACAGAGAAAGCAGAAGAAAAGAATAAAAGATTTATCTTCTGCAATTACGTAAGTGGTGGTTTAGGAAAGGAGAAGAAAGCTTGCAAGGAGCGGTGAGAAATAATTGCACACAAGCAAAGAACAAGCACTGAATGTACAATCTGTGGTTTTACAGATTACCTTCCATAACATGTCTTTGTGACAATGAGAGAAAAGTCAGCACTGTATCAAGGTATACTCAGCCATCATGCTAAAACATCCAGGACCTCAGAGCAGGCTTGCAGAGCTAAACGTGTCAGAAAAAGCAAAATCCTTCAGCTGGCCTCAGTGAACATCAACATGTAAGGAATAAACAGTGCCTGAGCTCTTGCGATGCATCCCTTATAGGCATACTTGAGGAACAAATGCATAAAAGTATGAAGCACTGTTCCATTTTCACATTCATTAATGTCAAAACCAGAGCTTTCCGGTGACCTTGCTCTGCTCATGGCCATGACTAATGGAGCTACCACAGCCTAATGCTCCCACTGCTCCTGGCTCAGGTGCCAAGCATAGAAGTTAAGGAACTCCTCTGTAACAATCAGGTTTTGGCCCTCCCTTCAAAAACTAAGAACAAAGAAATGTAAACAAAATCAATTACAAAGACCAGTGTTCATTTGGAGGAGGTCCATCAATAGCTGGAAAGACTAAGTAAAGGGAAATCAGAGATGTTATAGTGATAACTAAAGAAAAGATAAGAAATTAGAGCCTCTGAAATGAGAGCTGCTGGGTAAAATCTATACAATAGTAAGAAACAAAGCTCATCTGCCTGCTTATAATTCAGGAAAGATCACTGTGTTGTTATCAATACAGCAGAATTTGAATAAGAAATTTTGGTGGAGACCATCATTTGCACTTCCTGTTTGGTTAGAAGGGCATTGTAACAGCTGTTTTTCTCACCAAAAGCAGCTGGCTGGTGATATTATTTTTCAATTAATGACACTACACACTATGAACAGATTACTGCATGAAGACATGAAAACAATGACAATCAGTGAAAGAAATTAAGTGATGCAACAAAGTAGGTTTTGGTTTCCATTTAATTGGAGGGTAGGGAAAGTCAGAGAAGTAATAAAGCCCTTTTAGACAGAGAGAAATTTGTATGCTGAAGGCTCTCAAAACAATCCAAGGCAGAGTGAGTGAATGGATTTAGAAAAAGACAGAATTAGAAAAGAGAAAAAGAATGGGGAGTAGAGATGCAAAAGACTTAAACCAGTGTGGAAAAAAACCTACGGGGATTTCAATTTTTAAATAAGAATGCAATTTTGCACTCAATCCTTAAATGAACAGAGATTTGAGTTATTTAGAACTGAAATGCTGTCATTTTATCTCTTTAAACTGTACACGCGTTAAGGCAAGCTGTGTAATTCTGCACTTAGTTGAACATTAAAGTAAAGCTTTTTTGTTTTACCTTCCAAATCACAATAGAAGAAGAGATGATATAAAAAGGAAACAAGCCTTACATTAATGAAGAACACCTTGCTGCAGTGACACTTGTCTGGCCCAAACTGGTGAACTCCATTCAGTATTTTAACTTGTATTAATGCTACCTGTGGAAAACGTAGCCTAATTTGGGTGTGTAAGAAGCAAGATCTCTATTAATTAGTCTTAAAGGTCTAATGTACTCCTTCATCGTAAAATGAAGACCAAATAAAATTGTCGCAACAACTCTACCTCCGCACACACATTATTAAGTCTTGAACCACATCACTGAATTACAGAATATTCCAAATTCTTCTCAGAAACAAATAAAACCACCAAACAAGAGGCAGTAAACAATGGATATGAACCAGAAAAAAAGATCCGCTTTGCACATACGTGACTTATAACCAATATGATAATTGATAATCTATGCTCTACATCTTGCTATAAATGCACGTGTGTGAACATCAGCTGGTGCAAACCAGACTCTCTGTTTAGAGCTAAAGTTTTCTTTCTTTCTTTCTTGCTCCACCCTGCTCTGCCTTGTGCTCCTTTTCCAGACAAGATGCAGGTGAGCACATTTAGATCCTGTCCACGTACAGCAGGATGTCAAGAGTTCACATTCCAAGGACTCACACTCTATAATTCACACCTTGCAGAACCACAGGCTCTTTTTTCTTAAACATTATACAATAGACCTCTCTGCCTATGCTTTACAGCCCTCATGCATTTATTGTTCCACTGGCTTGCCCTGGATCTGAAATTGATGAAATCTTCCTTGCAGTAAATTGAGGGATAGGGATATTGAAATCCTGATATTTCTGTATCAGTCGCAATCTTCTTTGTTTTTACAAAAGCATATTCTTGTGGTTGGTGAAATGAGGATTAATTTCTCTGTCTGAACATTAATATCACCTCCCACTATCACACTCTCTACATCACTCGCCTAAGACCTTGGAAATAGAAATGATAAAACGTCTCTCTTTTTTGTTTCAGCCTGTAGGAGTAATAGCCTAATTAGTAATTACCTGTAGAAGAAAGAGAGTCCCAGCAAAGAGTGTGGGAGCATTGAACTGCTATAAGAGAGAAGTCAGGTCGTACTCTTTGCATATTAGTTTCTAGTAGAATGAGTTCTCAGTGGACAGTTTTATATAGTATGAGAACGACATGTTCAGAGAAGGACAAGCTCTAGTCAAGCGTCTACATCCCAACTGTGAGCCAGGCTAGTCAGGAATTTTCAGCAAAAAATTTTTCCTCAGAATATACCAAATTGTTATTTGGTACTTGTTGTACATTTAACATTGTAATGTCACTGAAGAAAAAGGGAGCAAATGTTAAACATCAGCCAAAAGCTGAGGGGATTCTTCGGTTATCAAAACCCTCCCTCCCTGCTCCATTTCCATTCCTCTCTTCTCTGCATTTAAAGGTTGTGGAGGGCCATCTCTTCCATCTAGCACTGGTTCTTCTTCAAGTCAACTGCTGAGATTCCACTGAGAGTATTTCAGCATCCCTGGCGTTGGGCACCTGAAGCCAGACAGCCACAAAAGGACATCTGTCCTTTGTGAAATACACTGGAAGAACTGGGAAAAAAACCTGAAGAACAGGTGACGGGTGATCAGACTTGCAGACAGAGCAAGAGCTAAGGCTTCTGGCATCCTTTGGAGTTGAGATAGGACAAACACCAACTTAGGTTCTTAGGGAGCCTCTGCCTGTGGAAGCCACTACATGGCTACAGGGTTCTCTGGGAAAGCAGAGGAGAGAGCCACAGAAAGGAAACAACCCTCCACATTATGCTTTATGCTGCAAATTTCTGTAAATTCAGTGAAATGCTTCACAGCATTTCTACACCAGCCGGGGAAGCGGTGCATTGGCTTTCTGTTCTGCCCACTGGAAAAGGATATGAAAGAAATAGCTGAAAACCCCAGAAAAAGGTATTTGCAGGTTGTAAAAAGCATTTGTACGGTATGGATAACTTCTTTCTCCCTGACATCTGCAAAGTGAAATATGAAAAATCACATAAAACGCTCCTAGAAATGCACACGCTTTTTCTTTAGAACTTGAAAGGCCACATGATTCAAAAATTAACATACAGAAATCCAACCAGGATTTGTGTTTATTATAGTGTTCTTCACACCTCATTCTAGTACAGTTTATTTGCTACTTGTTCTGCAAGTTCTAAGGAGTTTTGTTTTCTGGTCCATCTCTCAGTAACTACATGATGGTCTGTAAAAGCACAGAAGATTCTGACTACTGAAGAAAAGAGAACATAAACATATTTTAAATAATCTACAACTCCATCTTTGTTTCTGTCTCCTGACCTGCACTTTCTATCAACTTCAGTCAATTGACACTTTGATGTCTTGCTTTAGCTAATCATTATATCGAGTTTACATGGCAATTAACAAACCCAGTTTTTTTGAAAAGAGAAAGGATTTCTATTTTTTATTTCTATATGTTTTGTGATGTATTCCTTATGTGACTGCAAAATTACTTTCTCTTCCCCCTCTTACAGCATGGGAATATTCCATCTCATTTTCCCAAGTACATATTACTGCAGATGCTATGCAGTTTCAGAAACATCAAAATATATGCCAGTAATACACTGAAATAAATACTCCTTTTGTACTACATTCCAGAGAAATATTTGGTATAATCAGTGTCTTCCTTTTACACACCTTACGTATTTTTCCCACAGCATAATTCAGAGAATCTTGCAAAGCAAAAACCACTGGAAAGTTCTCTAAACTGAAAATGAAAAAGTATTACAAATACAGTAAAACATTTGAGGGTTCTTAGGAATATTTACAGAACACAACACATTTTATAGTCAGATTAAACTAACCATTACATAAATAGTCTTGACATTTATATTTGCAATAAGGTGATTCATACAATGTTTTAAAATGTTGGCAAGGATATAATTTTTCAAAAAAAGTTATAGCTTGACTTACCGGGAAGTATAGAAGAAGTGATCCAAAAAGAATGGTTTCCAACAGCACCAGCCCTGAAGCCCTGATACTCTAGAAGACAAAAAAACCAATACAAAATATTAGAAAATTCTGTGTGCCAATTAGATACAGGGTTATTTGCAGAAGGCACCTGCACTTTTGTCAGTATAAGGCTTCCACAGTAACGCTTATTAAAGCACAGTATTAAGCTGTCTGTCATATTGGCATGCTCCACATCCTTTCATTCACAGACCCATTATGATGTCTCTGTTTCACAAAATCCAATGTAAAAAAATCATTCTTTCCTATGTTAAATACTATTCAACACACATTATCTGGATACATTTTCAAACTGCTAAAATTGCTCTCAAGTGTGAAAAGTTATGGATCATGAGAACTACAGCTATGAATTTAACTGTAGAATTTATTCTGTACTATTTAAATTTCAAGAAGTCCTTCAAACATTTTGACTTTTTTAATATTAATTACTTGGCTTCTATAATATGTATGAATAATCCACAATTTTACTAAATATAGAGTGTGCTGTTAATTGAAAGCACCTTTAATTTTCCTGAAGTTTCATACAAACATGTTGATTTAGATATGAACTTGTCAGGATTGTAAAATACCATGCCATTTCCTCACTAATTCTAATGCAGTCCCTCCATCATAGTTTTCTTATATTTTTAAAATTAAAAAAAAAAAAACCAACAAAAACTATTTGCCTACTACAAAGTGAATTTCAACAAGTTTGATGATTTATGCACAGTGTACGTTCACCTCAAAAATTATCATGAGAAGTTACTTCAAACGGGTATTCACATCAAAACTTTTGGTTTAAGGAAAACACTACTATAACAGCCCCAGGGGCATTTTTGTGCTACTGATGCTATTCTAGTCACACTTGAAGCCTGAAGTGAGGATTATGAATTGTTTTCCACTGGTCTTAAGTTGATAATGGTGGTTATTTGGTTCAACCACTGCAAGATTTTCACAGGAAAATATTGTCAGCGCACCTTATTTCTTTATTTTTTGGCCAGAATTTTTCACATATTTGAGAATCATTATTATGGCTCCTCTTTTCCAAACTTTTCCAATTCTTTCACTTTTCCTTGTGGATCTTAACCTTAGACTTTCATATTAAAAGTTCCATGTTGAGGATTGGAAAACTGTTCTGTTACCTTTCTCTAAAATTGGACCCTGAAACTGCAAAATTCTCCAGCAAAATTTTCATGGAATTGATATGCTTCCAAGAAACATTTTTTAAAAAGCAAAGCAAAATCAGCAACCAGCAAGTACCTAAAATACTGTAACAATCCTTCAGAATAGAATGTAATGCCTGCCTTAGGAATTGCTGAAGCTTGAATATCAGCCCACAAGTGCAGTTTATATTTACACTGCATTCCCACAAGGCAAGGCATTTGTTTCAAGAACCCAAATTAATTTAATTATTTTTTTCTCTCTGTTTTTCTATTTTTTTTTCACTGTTGGACAGTGCATAAACACAATCCCAAATGCAAAAAGCTGGGCAAATGATATATGAAACGCCAGTGTCAGGTTTTTTAGGCTCAAGTCATCCCATTGTTCAATGACATATCAAATTCGACTGAGTCAGTACTTCATATAATTTTTTTTTCTGTCACTTGGATAGATGGGCAACCTCACCCACGAGTCTGCTAACATGAAGATGGTCCAGCACTCCCGTACTGCATTTCCCCATATAACAGTCCTGCCCTCACTTCTAATAGAAGGATGCTCCAGACAGACACTCACAAAGTATACATATATCAACAGTCAAAAAATTACCCAAAACACATTGATTCCGTATTTGTGAGACTCTCATTTGCTATAAGCATCCCTACAAAATAAAAAAAAAAAGACCCGGAGGGATGATAAACAATTTTATTATAGCCACCATAAAAGATATTATCTACCCATATTTCTGTATTCAGATGGATTCAACTTTTTCAAAAGGTACTATAAAAATCAACCCATACAGACAACTTTCCAGGATTGCTTTCTGCGGATTGCTTTCTGTTCTGTTCTAACACTAAAAAGCTAGAAGCAAAAGTTTAGATGCTAGTTATGAAGTCATTAAATGGAATCATTCCAGGTTATTTTAATTAAGAAGTGCCTAGACTCCCAATTATTTTATAGCTTAAACGTTCAAAGCTATGGATCACGCACACTGCTTTGACATGTAGAATAGAAAGTGAAAATATTTTTGCAAACTATAAATGGCAGTATAAGTTAATTCACATTTCTAATGAGCACATAAATTTAGCCTAAGTGAGATGTAAGTCCTGTGTGCAGCAGATGAAAAAGAAAAGCTTAAAAAAGGTTAAAATCTGCCTCTGGTAACACAGATTTCACACTTTGTGATATAAAAGTTTCCAGCACTATAAGGTTTTAAGAAGCACTATAGGTCCATGTCTACCAGATACCCTACATGGCCCTGACTCTGCTGTAGCTGGGAGCTCAACAGGTTTTCATAGACTATTTCTCCACAACATCTTTGTAAGACCATGGCGCTTGACTCAGTGGGAATTAAAGCAGTGGGGTTGCTTTGCCCAACACCATACACTGGCAGAGGTCAGTGAGCTCACAAACGATCCATACTCACACCACTGAAGAAGCTTTTTCTCCTCATTTTTTACAACGTATCTGTATATGACAGAATGGCCAAGAAAGTTGCTGAAATGCGTATCATACAGGAAAGATGGAAATGATCTAAAAAAAGCTGGTCTTCAAACAGCTTCTGTCTGAACATCCTTTTCTAAACAAGTCTCTTGCATTCTGATCACTCTTTTCTCATCAAATTACAGTGGAATCTGTGGAATTTTTTCTGGGCAGCATAATCACAAGATAACTTGCATCAGGGGCAAAGAAATTCAGCATTTCCAGCTCTTCTTCCAAAACAATGAACTAACTAACAATTATTGTCTTCTTACCTGTGTTCTGGTAGGAACCATTCCCTGTGAATTCTGTCTGAGCACTTCTATTTTCTTCCCTAAAAGAAGTATGGCTTACACGGCAACACTGGAATTCAAAATGAGCTTGAATCCAGGTCTTGACTGTGCTTTTTTCTCAGTCTTTGATATCTGGAGAATGGGGGCTTTAACCCAACATTTACAGATACCACAGTTCTTCCTACCAGGATTCTTCAGCAAATGGAGTGACATTGTGGCAGAGAGGAATGCCACTCATGGCAATGAAGTGAAGCCCAAAACTTCAAATAAGAAATAGTACAATCAAAGAACTCTTTTTGTGTAAGTGCAGAGAAAAGAAAAAAAGGGATGGAAATGGAAGCATCAGAATTCTCCTAAACTACATTTTTGAAACTCTAATTGTTAATTTTCTCAACTGCAAAGAAAAGGAGATATTTTAATAACAAAAAAGTAACATGAAAGCTTTTGGTTTAGAAAAATCATACACATTGATTTAAAATATATACATGACTTTCTTCTTCCAATAACCCCCATCATAGCCCAAGAGATAAGGTCGAGGAAGTAAAGTCTTCATCCAGCACCCGAGGCTTAAATAACAGGAAACAGCTGGAGGGGAAAACCAAGGATTTTTGGACATTAATTTATTAAAGATATTCTATGTTTGATTGACGGAATTTCCACCAGTCTATAAGCACTTGTTTTTTCCACCAGAAGTTGAATCCTTCACTGCACAGACTTTGCAAATACAGGTCCCCGAGGCATGGCTGTGGGCAGCATCAGAATTGCTCAACTTATGGGAATCTGCAACATCCACAGCAGTGAATATGCCCACATGCCTCAGGAAAATAAACTTTGCTCTTTTAAGAAAACAAATGAAAGAATGGAAAAGAGTGAAAACTCAAAGCCTCCACCAACTGGCGCCTACTTATACCGTCTGCACAATTAAGATTCTCCAATGGGATTCAAAGAAATCAGGGCATTTTAGGATATAGCCCTGAAATTCCATGCAGTGGGATTTTCTTCCACTTGCATGTAACATTTGCTCAATTTATTTTTCTCTTCCTTAACAGCTGTTCAGTTTTTTTGCATCTGCCTTGCTTGTTGGCATTTATTTTGTTTTTTGCTTATTTATTTCTCTTGCTGTTCATCTTATGTACAGTTTGTTTATTGCTGCTTCGTCTGTGTGCTCATTTCCCTTTCAGGGCTTTATTTCTATGTTTACTTATTTGTGTCAGTAAAACTGTCCTTTCTGGTTTTCCCTGTCTCACTTCATGGTTACATATTGCTGACACCTACATGATATTGCAATTTATTTTGCTTCTAGCTTCCCACTAACTTTCAGACTTAGCTTAGCTACCTCTACCATACATTTTCCACATTCTCTAGGTTTCTTTGCTTTTCAATTACTGAGATCTTGGTTGAAATAATTAATAATAATAATTATTGATATTAATAACAATGAATAATAATTATTATTGATAAGGCAAAGGAGGAAAAATAATGACTGAACTAGGCATTAGCTTCAATCCAGCTTCCACCCAGAAATACTGGACTCAGACCAAAAGGAAGCAATTAAAATAGTATATCATGTACCACATTAAAGGTCAAGACCAGGCATGGACTGGTCTTGACCATCTTCCTCATCCTGAGCCTCATCCTGAGTAGCTACCATCCTTCAGTTCTGCAGTGACCCATAAAGTCCACTAGGACAATTCCACCAAATCTGATGCAAGTTGTCAGCCATGAGAGAAAATCAAGTGAATTGCAATCAGGTGTTTCACAGGCAGCTATCCAAAGGCCAGCTAGCAAAATGCAATGTCAGTTTAGGTACCGGGCAGCAAACGTAAATAATGGAGCAGTGTGAGGACACAGGACATACAGGCCCCTGTTTGCTTGGCTCAGTAAATTCTGAATCACTGGGTAGGTAATGTTACACCTACACAGAAAAATCAGGATGCTAGAGCAGTAAAATGCCTTCCATCTATACAGAATGTACTTTGAGAGGCGTTTATGGAAAAAGTGAGTTCAAGTAAACTAGTGTGCCTTAGGCAGTGGCACAGGACATGTAGCTGAGCATGTACCCTCATGTTATACAGCCACTACAGAGAGGATTGGCACTCCAAATCAAGGAGGAAGACAGCAGAAATATTCACAGCAACTCCTCCTCTCAGCTGGGATGTAACCACTAACAGCTGTGAGATGCTACTGACTGCTCTGCATTTCACAGAATCATAGAATCTTCATGGTTGGAAGGGACCTTTGCAATCATCGAGTCCAACCAACAAAAAAAGCCAACAAAAAAAAAAAAACCCACACAAACAGACACAACCCAGCAATCTCGGGCACTAGAGCATGCCCTGAAGTGCCACATCTACACGTTTCTTAAACACCTCCAGAGATGGCAACTCCACCACTTCCCTGGGCAGGCCGTTCCAGAAGACTTGTCCCTTGTTACTTCCATCACTTGCCATTACTAAGGAGAGTTTGGATCTGTCTTCACAACCACCCTTCAAGTAGGCTACTACTAGATTACCCCTTGGCGTCCTCTTTGCCATCCTAGCAAGTATCCCCCATCTTACCTTCTGTTTCCCCCTACCAATTGTGGAGGACATGTACTTGACTAAACATGTAAAAAATATTGTTTGTGCAGGGATGCTTTATGCCTTGGGATTTGCTCAGTCTTCAGTCTATCCATACTATCTAGATAATATTATTAGCCTTTGAGTATTATTAGCCTTTGAGATAAAGTCATTCCTTATCCCTGCGTCTCAGAAAGTAGCACCATTTTTGTGGCAAATCACATTAGGAAAGGAAAGTAATACATGCCTCTTGGGCACTGCTAAAGGGTCATAAATAAATGCTTAACAATTATTTGCATGAGGGAAGTTAAAGAAAAATTAGTCGGCCAAGTTGCATCAAGTATAAAGAAACAAAAAGCTAAAATGATGGATAAACAAGCATAGAAGATATTGCATTTCAATTCTCTGTGGTCCTAAGCAATCCAGGAAATAAAGCAGCATTAATTAGCATTGAATTTCTGAACATCATCAGACAAAGTCAGTGATGTGAGTGTCAAAGTATTTTCAGAGAGGAGAAGAAAGGAGAAATGAAAAGCCAAAATAAAATTAAAGTAATTCTATATCTACTACATTGTGCATCACTGAATCAACAAAACTGTAGACTTTTGGTGTCAGTCCAGGAAGTCTCGGATTTCTCCAGGGCCACATGTCACTGTGTATTTTATGAGCCTGGTACCATGGAAACCTAGTGAGGGGAAAAGGTTGGCATATTTTGATTATTTTTTTTTCACTGACTATAGTTTTGCCTTGATTTCCATTCACTGTTTATCTAAAGTCCATTGAAGCTTTTTTGTGCCTCTTATCCCATATAACTTTTCCCAATTACAGACATATTGTTACCTTTTTCAGTAAAGAATCTGTGTGGAAAAACTAAAGCGCTAATTTTCAGAAATTTGATTTCACTTCATATTTACCTTTAAGAAACAGAACTTAAAGATCTTTCTTTCTGACCCTGAGGTTGTTTTGGCTCCTCTGTTAAGAAACAAAAGCTGGACCTGCCAGTTCCCAGACAGCCACCAACATTAAAAAGAGCAGAAAAAAGTGGAGCTGAATTTCATTGTGGCATTTACCTTAATACTATTCACACCTGGACGAGGACTCCTAGGGACTAAAGAATGAGCACAAAAGCAACCGGAAGGAGTCCCCTGAAGCCTCAGTTAGGTACCCTGGAGTGGTGTTGTGATCACTTTTTTATTTTTATGATAATATATTCTGGGACTGATTAGGACTGCTACTCAGGAAGAAGGAAATTTCAAATGTCATAACAGTCTATGCTTTCATTTCATTATTGTTGGTTGATGTACAAAATTCAACCAGCTCATTCCCAGCTAACTGCAGGAAACACTCTTCACTACAAGGGAGAAAGGGTTGTGCCTCTTCTGAAATTTTTTTGTAAAATAGCCAAGATGAAATTCAATGTCATGTTTAACCTCTTACCACGCTGACAAATATTTTTAACGATAATTGTTCTATTTGAATAATAGGCTCCTAATAGAATATGGATTGCAAATACAGTAAATTTCATAGCAAAGGCCAATTATCCAAAGATAGGGCTATAGTTATGTGCTGCAACTTAAGCGATACTGGCAAATTGTCAGAATTTTCTGGCATTTGCTGGTTTTGTGCAGTATTCCTAAACCAAATAAATATAATCCTCATGTTTTTCCATTTCCACTAAAGAATACTTAGAGAAAGGTCAAATATTTTTCTATTACTAGTTAGCTGAACTCAAAAAGAATGCAATTATTAAATTTACATTTTACTTGGGAAAAAAATCAGGAAAAGCAAAGGTCAAGCAGCCATCAATCATAAATCCATTTCATTAAAAGAGCACAAGATGTCAGGGATGCAAGAAATCCCAGAATACTTTATTTTTCAATCACGTGGTCCTTGATCCTTTTTGTTATACAAGTAAAGAAACCCGTTACGATATATCATGATGAAGATAAGGTGTTCTGCATTATGAAACATGGGTCCTGCTGCATGTAAGTTGCACTATACCACCTACAAGACAGATATACTTGAAAAACCAGTATTTGTTGGTGAAGAACCCAGAAAGTGAAAACGGTTAATGTCCCAAGGACACCTTTTCTTGTAAGAATTGGGATTCCTTCCTTGGGGACATACTGCTTAGATCAAGATACCTGGTTCTCACCAAACATTGATGAATACGTAGATGAAGGAAAATCAGTAATGTGGTAAATAATGGCTAAATTCAGTTTCAGTCAATTCACAACCTTATGCTAATTTAGAAATTGAATGCGCAAAATGATGATCATCAAAATTCTAGATCACTTAAAAGGCCTGCTTTATTAGGCTAATGAAAGGAAGATGCAAAGGCATTATGGTCTTCAATAATAAACTGAAAGTTGTTTAATCAGCAAGAGATCAAACAGAATATTAAAAAAAAAATCTGATGGAATACAAAACCAAATTTCACAAGCAGGAGGACTTAGCAAGTTCCTCTGATTTAGTTTCCAAATAGCTTCAGAACACGTGAACTGAATTTCAGTTTTTTTATTCAACATGGCATCACCTATTACAGAAGATAACACCACAGCTCACTAAAACAGTCTCTATAAATTGTAGTTCAATCATGTAGAAAGAAATAGTTTATGATAAATTGCAGGAGAAAAAAACAACCTGACTGCAAAGCTCAAGATTCGTAACATCTCAGAGGAAACAAACTGAAAATGATGTAAGGAGAGAAGGGTTAGAATAAATCTGATAAAGATGATTAGATCTCATTATTCACATGACTGAGAAGGCAAGCAAACTATAGATTAAGATCATTATACTAATTTCAAATCAAGCAAAAACCCCTAATTCTGAATATTTTAAATCCAACTAAAGTTTATTTTACTCGCTTTTATTTTACAAGAGCCAAGTGGCTAAACTGCTCCAAACTAACAGCTTATGATTGGATCTCATAAATGCCAATCCTAAAAAATGGTGAGACTTTTCAGCTCTTCAGAATTTATTATGCTAAGTAATGTCTCATTAAGTTTAGATCATGGGTTGTAATGGAAATATAAGCACATTTGCCTTTGAAGGAAATATTGCTATGTATAACTTAATTATTCTTCCTACCACCGTGTTGCTGAAAGCCCCAGGTCAGCCTCAAGTTATTGCAGACCCTGCAGAAGGAGAAAGTAAAAACAACTGTCCTTCCTCCACAAAGGTAAGTGTTTAAGATCACAGAATCACCTAAACTGGAAGGGACCTTTTAAGGTCATCTAGTCCAACCAATGAAAAAAACCAAAACCAAACAACAAAAAACCCCCAAACCCACAAAAACCACACCCAAAACAACACCAAAACACCAACCCAACACTAATCCATATCCCCAAGCACCATGTTGACTCATTTCTTGAATTTCATCTCTCATCTCTTGAATACCTTCAGGGATGGTGCCTCAACCACCTCCCTGGGCAGCCCATTCCAATGTCTGACAACACTTTCAGGAAAGAAATATTTCCTAATATCTAACCTGAACCTTCCCTGGTGCAACTTGAAGCCATTACCCCTTGTCCTATCATCTGTGACCTGGGAGAAGAGACTGACCCCCGGCCTCTCTACAGCCTCCCTTCAGGTAGTTGTAGAGAGCAATAAGGTCTCCCCTCGATAGATAAGGGTTATCTAACCTGCTTGTTATGTAACTCATTTTGGACTCTGGATAGATAGATAAAGGACAAGAGGCGGATAAAGACAGATGGGAAGAACAACGGAACAACGAGGCAACATCACATCTTGTAACAAGCCATCAGCAGTCCCAGCCTATCAGCATCCCACCTGTAGTCACATCCTTTGTCAGCGCTTGAATCTGAAGGCGTGATATGGAGAAGGGGATGCTCTCAAAAAGCCTCTACCAAGCATGAGGGAAGTATGAAGGACACAAACAGTGTTTTTTGAAAAATGCAACAAGATGACGATAATGGAGGTTGGTGTTGACACTTCTTCAAAGAGATGGCATGAGGAGACAGAGAAAAGCTCATGTGGGAGTTCAAAATCCAAGAGGTATAACTCATGTATGACGTCAACAGGGAGATGCAATGAGGCCAACACAATGTGGCAGGACACAAAAAGTATCGTTCTGAATAGATGGGAGCAGGTTATGACTGCATTTGCCAAGGCCAGCTGAAAGGACATTGCAGTAGTCAAGACACAAGGTAGCAAGAGAAGAATTTCAGGTCTGTGGACCAGTAGAAAACGTATTAAAAGGGAGCTCAGGAGGAGCTCAGTAAGGCTTAGACATAGCCAGAGGCAAAGTGAGCTCCAGAGTCCAAAATGAAGTTAGATAACAAGCAGGTTGCTACAGTAACTGAGCAAGCAGTAGAGGGAAGCAGGAGAAGATCAAGGCTTCTTTTCAGCTATATTGATATTGATGAGAAGATGTCAGAGAAAAATGTCAAGATTTTATTCCAGACAGAGGGAGGCACATTTGGGATAGGGAAGGCAGAAAGCAATCTGACTGTGTTCACAGCACAAAGTCCTAAAGAGAAGCTGACAGCATAAGGCTGCTGCTTGTGAGGTATAAACCTTCAACTTTCGACCAAAGAAATGAAAAAAACGAATGAAGAACAGGCATATGGCTTAGTCTGAATGATCTGTGTTCAGCTTCCACCATATGATACAGCCAAAAAAACCCACAAAAAGCATCGCATAAAGTTTCTCAGGATGCTACCATTAAATTAAACAATAAATAAAATTTAAAAAACAGTAAAAAATACAGGACTTTTCCTAGAATAAGGTTTCCAAAACAGTTTTATTTCTGTTATTTGAAAGTTCTCATGCTACATTTTTTCTAATGTTGTTTGTTTTCTCACAGTTTCTTCATTTAAGCTATTTCTTCCTTCTCTTTGAGTGAAAATATTTTTTTTTTTTTAAATATTTTCACATTTTCAAATGTGCTTCTCCTTAGTTATACTGGTTTTCAGCATCAAAATGGGGTCCAGGCACTGGCACACAAATCCCAGCTGCCACAAAAAACACATTTCAGTTGCCAAATCTTTGCCCTGTCTATTGGCCAAATGCTCTTCCCAGATGCGAAGAGCTCATCAAGCCAACAACTGTCACTACAGAATTCTCCAAGCCTTCCTGGTTGAAAAGTCCCTCCACCACAAATTGGGCTCACGCTTGGAATACTGTGTGAATCGCATCTGAGCTTACACTTAGAGCTTTAAATCAAAAAGAAAGGCTTGCTTCAGACAGAAGTCTGCTCTTGGAAAGGGAGGCATGCCAAAGACCTTGTGCAAGCCACCAGGGACTTTGCCACTGCTATTGATTGTACAAGGAAGGTTCACAGCAGCATACAGCTCCAAGACAAATTGCAGGATAAATAAATAATGTCACTCTTATTCTGCTGGCATGAAAGTCCTTTCCCAGGAAATGTGTAAATACCCATTCACAAACCCAAATGAAACTTCAGGTAAATGCAACTGTCCTGAAGTTACTGCATCAAAGAATCAGTGAGGAAAGCTCATTTTCCTGTAACAGACCAATTGGTCTACTCAGCTTCCCTACAGGGGTCACAAATACAAGACTCAGCAAGCATCAAAGACAGAGAGTAAAAGACAACCAAAAATCTTAGCGGTTTCCTCAGTTTAATTTCTAGCTCTGAAAGAGCTTTGAAAAAATTAGTCTGTGCTGTAATAGTTCTCGTTGTTGGAAAATATATGCTGAAATTCATGGATTTGATTACCTGCATTTTAAATAATTTATTTTAAAAGTTAAAACATAGCATAATACAATTAAACTTACATATGCTTTCAAGGTTACTACAACTTTGTCTCTGGTGACAGCTATTTTCCCGGCCAGCACCCTACACCGAAAGTGCACTACTACCAGCTCTGTTAATTTGAACTTTGGAGCTCTATATTGTAGAGCTTTGTGAAGTGTTGGTGCAACAGATGAAGACAATGATTGATAGACTGCAAGGTCTTAAACAGCAAGACATTAAGGTTAAAAGAGCAAAGGCCAGGAATTGGTCTCAATGCCACAGTGGAGTGACCGTTTCATAGTCCACAGGAGATTCACATCACTTCAATCAAATCACTTCACAGCACAGGCCCCAATAAACCATGTATGTCTTCCAAATGGGCCCTAAGGTGCTGAGTAATAAGTAAGTAGAGACAAATGTTGGCTTAATATAAAGATATATAGAGAAGATTGTAGCTTTTGAATCCTTAGAGCTACTGTTAAGTAGTGACAAAGTAATTTTTAACCCTCCATTACAGGTAGAGTCTGTCTCAGGAACTGTACATAGCCTTTTTGTGCTTCTCCTGCTCCTGCCATTATCTCTTCTTCATGAGACTGAAATCAACCAACATATTTTATATCTAGATCCTTATTTTCTTCACACTTCAGTTTTTCCTTAGGCCTAAAGTGTCTATAGTGGAACTGGGTTTATTTTTCTGTTCACAAGTACTTAATTCATCTATACCATGTAGTAGAAATACAGATGGTAAAACCTTTGGCCTTATGGAGCGAGTGCCACAACAAACACAACAAACTCAGGGCAATAGCAACACTGCATCCATGCCTACCAATGTTTTACATATAAAGGGAATGAGAATTCCACTAAAAACAACAGTTTTGAAAATAACATCGGCAACATCTTTAAAGCCGCACACATCTCAAAACTGCAATAAACTTCCCTGAGAAATCATCAGAAACTAGGTTCTCACTCTAGGATATGATGAAGAAAGGGTGCATAAAGCACTGCAGAGAATGTGTATGTGCTGAGTGAACTGTCAGGTATGCCCACCAGCACAGCATGTAAAGGCAGCTGCTCCATCTGCGCCAGATCTCTTCCCTCTATCAAGTTTCCACTTCAGCTGAAATGTCAGAAATTGGTGTCTAGGGAGAAAAAAGCAGAATGTGCACCAAAGATGAAAGGCATCTAGGCACAGGCACATCATGATACCACTGCAGAATTAAAAAAAAAAAAAAAGAAAGGATTGGCTGATTTACATTAGCAAAAAAGGTATGTTGCAAAGCCAGCATGCTTTAATATTTAAAGATGTATCACACATCAATAGTCTGTGATTATCTCCCTCTGAATTACTGCATCCTATCGTGGCTGCAGTAAGGGAGAAAAGAAATTCTTGATTTCTCAGTGTAAGAAAGGGGAACTACAGCATTAATTTGCATGTTGCCTTTCCATCTATGTGTAGTTTTGTGCAGTGTTTAAAATTGTATTGTTTAGCAACTACCTCCACGGTTTTGAAATCACATTTAGCAGAACACTTAAAAGTATTTACACTAAATGGAAAAATAGTAAAGAGGTGGCATAGAATGCCTTAGCCACATTGAACTCTAAACACTGAAAATCTGTATTCAACAGAAAGTAAAAACCATATTAAAAAAGTCAGTTGCTGTTATTTGCCACAGTTCCCTCTAGAGAGGTAAAATGATTTATTATTGTTGATGATTAGCCATGTGGTCTTTTCAACTGTGGGTTTTTCTCCTGGATCAGCGCTGCAGATATGTATTTTTCTCCTCTCATTAAAAGTACTTGCATTTCTGTATTTCCAACAGTTCTGGAGTGTTCATAAAAGGGGGGATGGGGGTGGTCAGGGGAAGGGAGGGGAGAAAGACTAGTATAATAAAAAGTCATTCAGTTACAAGGTTCTAAGATTTGTGATTGGAAATGGTCTTGAATGAGGCAAAGCTCTTCATTTCAATGAGCCCTATCACTGTCCTTGATCATTGTTAATGCCACATGACAACACGATTACAAACTGCTGTTTTAAAGACTCCCTGCTAAGCATTTTTTCCATTGTTTTTCAGAGCTGAAAACAACCTTCTCTAAGTGCACTGGCTGCTGTCAGGTTTACCTCCATGTGCTGGATTTACATCCAGAGATGCTGGCTGCAGATACTTTAGGAAGACAGAAAGACCAGATCCCCCAAAGGCTTCCTCCTCCCACCTGCCCGTGGTTCCCCTGCCTGCTCAGAAGTTGGCAGCACCGTGGTGCACGACAAGGAAAGATGATGGGAAAGTAGCTTGGCTTTAGTGCAATTACTCTGAAGCCTTTAGCATTGATCTGAATGAGAACTCGCAGCAAACAAGACCCTTCTGAATAGGACCCGTGTGAGTCAAGGCTGGCACCACATTCCCATTCCTCCTCCATCACCGAAGTAGCAATTACCTCAGCATAATTCCATGTTATGGCTGAGATCAGCTTCTCCGGTCTCTTTGAGAATAGTGGTTCTTAGTATTTCTTAAGAGCACTTAAAATTCCTCACAGCAGTTGTATTCTACCTGGTAGCTCCATGTTTGAGTTGGTATGGTCACTATGCAAAGGTCAATTATTTTCAGCTCTTCTTTCTGATTTATTTGAAAAGGCAGTCTGGTAACTGATGAGCTTTTTAGGTTCTTTGCAAGTGATATCCATCCACAGTTTGGTACTTTTCTAAGAACTTGTTTACAATGCAACTGGTTTCCTCTCTAAGCCTCTGATAGATCTTTAGCCCCTGAAATCCAATGTTAATTTTGAAATAAAAAAAAAAAAAATATCTGTTTTTTCTTTATATTTGTTTAAACATTCTGTTTCTTTCTATGAAAGACACCATGCTGTATAGCTTTGCTACCCTTACCTTGCACGCAATCAATACTGTAGCTGGTCACTCCCTGGCTGAGCTCTCCGTTGGTTCATGTAACACTGCTCATGCAGATGAATTCTCCTATTTTGTTGATGCTTTTTCTTGCAAAATCACTGTTCAGCTTCTTGTTATTTGTTGTAGCATCAGTGATTTCTGCCTTTGCCCAGCCAGCTACTTTTGTTAGCTTAGCATCATACTTTTTGAATATGATTTTAGCAGTTAAGTTTCCGTTATCCAATTGATAATAATGGCACAGCGCTCAGGGATGTTTGCTAGCATTCACCTTGACCTGATTTGTTTCTTAGTTCCTCAACTTCAAGATGAGATGTTTTGCATCTCATAGTCTGCCAAAGCCTTTTGAAAACCAAAGAAATAAGAGCAGCCTACACATTTATCCACTGCTCTACAATTGCCAGGATGCATATCTAGTCCACACAAAGTGCTGAGAGCCTCAACTGAGCCTGTTACTTATTTTGCACCCAGTGTCCCTTTGTTACACTGCAGAAGCCTCAACATCTCCCCAGCTGCAGTATTCAGCAAGATCACCCTGTCAGGGCAGTCTAATAAAACTTCAACATTTCCAGTACTGAGAAAAAAAAAAAAAAAAAATCTCTTTTTCCCAGAGGGCGTTGCAGCCTCAGTCCTTTAATCCCTCAGTGTCATTAAACCTGTGCTGTCAGATGCCATCAGCTTTTCTGGTGAGATTTCATCCATTTCCATCTCCCGAGAGTTTTTCAGCCTCTTGCAGCTTCTGCTAATGCCGGGCTCAGGTTTTCCAGCTTTCACTACTGCTTGGCATGAGGGTTGCCTCGAGTAGTTAAAGATTTCTTTGAAGTGATCTGCACATCTGCTTTCCCTTCTGTATTAGCTGTGAATATTTTTTGTATTTTTTTTTCTTTGGCATGTTTCCTCCACTTAGTCTCTCGCTTTGTCTTTTCCAGTTATGGCAGCAGCATCTGCTTTATCTGTTACATTTTTTCATTTTTCTCTACAATGCTCTTCACTAGTGGTTTAGCTTCTGCTACTCCTTCTGTGCCTTCTTCCATTTTTTTTTCCATTCTTACCATTTTGGAATTTTCCCTTTCTCTCGGCAAAGGGCCACATTTTCTGCCTGTAATTTTCTCCAGTTATGACTCTTGCAGTTTAATAACATTGCTGCTGAGCTGATTTTGGGGCTGCTGAGTCACTTTCACCTGTGTTTCACACAGCCTCAAATAAATTCCTCAGCCTCAATCTGAGCTTTCTCACAGGATCTTTCTGCAGTGCCATTTTGTACTGTTTGCCGATCATAGAATCATAGAATCATCTAGGTTGGAAAGGACCTTAAAGATCATCTAGTCCACCCATCAACCTAACCCTGACCAAAAAAATAAATAAGAAATAAAAACCACTAAATCATATTCCTGAGGACCATGTCAACCCATCTTTTGAACACTTCCAGGGATGTTGCCTCAACCACTTCCCTGCTTGATAGCCCTTTCAGTGAAGAAATGTTTCCTAATATCCAATCTAAACCTCCCCTGCCACAACTTGAGGCCATTGCCCCTTGTCCTATCTCCTGTGACATGGGAGACGAGACCAACCCCCATGGCTCTACACCCCTCTTCAGATAGTTATAGAGCACGATAAGGTCTCAGCCTCCTCTTCTCCAGACTGAACACCCCCATCTCCCTCAGCCTCTCCTCGTAAGACTTACTCTCCAGACCCCTCACCAGCTTCGTTGCCCTTCTCTGGACCCACTCCAGCACCCCAATGTCTTTTTTGTGTCACTGGATAATGACAGAAATTTGGAGCGAAGGAAGCAATCTAGTAACTGTGTACTCTCCGCCAAGGGGCGAAAGTCTTGAACATGAAAGAACAGATATTTAAATTTATTCAAACCATTGGCATTTTGAGAATTTCCAACTATTTCTGAAACAAATCTAAATTAGGCTAGTATGTCTGTCTGTGATGAAAGTTACTGGGTTAAACTCTTAATTCCATTGTGCTGGGTGGGTCTGTCATTATCCAATGAAACCATCAGTTTTCTTATGCAAATACTCATTGTACTCAGTGTATCTGCCCCTACCATTTCATGGTAATCACACAAGATCTCTCTCTTTTTAAAATCAGGCTGTACCAACAAGATAAAGAACATAAAAGGAGTTCAAGAAAAAACTCAGCTGAATGACATGAAAAGCAACGGAACATCTATTCATCAGTTTCTATTCCTTGAAAACATTGATCATACAGGAAAGGACTGTTAATCACTATTATGTCTCATTTTTCTCCCCTTTTCCTCATGAAATACACATTTTGAGCAAAGTCAACTCTCTTCTAAGGTAGCAAAATTATAATTGAATCTATATCTGTCCAACTAAATGAAATGCAATGTCTCAAAGGTGTCACTTTACTTTCTGGAAAAAAAGAATTTTTTGGTTTATGTCTGGCTTTTCCTCGTTCAGATGTCATGATGTCTAATGATAAGAGGTAAACTGGAAAAAAATAAGCTCAAACTTTTTCATAAAGACTGAAAAGTTCTTTAGAAACAGGGAAAAGAGTGTATATACCACGTTGGTATTGCTTTGGTATTAAATAAACAGATCTCATCTGGTTCTTTATTCATAGCCTGCTTTGGAGAAATGACTATTCATCACAAAAGTAAAAACACACCTGTTGTTACCAGCAGGTTTTGTGAAATACAAAATTTCTGCAGTTTCTTTTATAAAGACTTATTTATTTATTACTGTAGTGGATATGTACACACGTAAGCATACAAGACTGCGCACAATTTTTCTAATCTCTGATTTCAAACTATTTGTGAGAAAATACAGAATTTCTTATGAACCAATATTACAGTGTGAAAAAAAAAATCAAGGCAAATTTGTAATTGCCACATATGAAGTAATCTGTTCACTTTGTAGGTTCAGAAAGTAAAGCTTTTAATCACAAAGAATGCTTCTTTCATGATGTTGTCTATGACATTAAAAGCGAGTAACATTACCATGCAGACTAAAATCTCATCAAACTGGAATGAAGTTCTTCTGCTAAGTTAATGTTAAGCAACTAAGCAGATGCTTACAACAGACATTTCATAATGAAAAACTTTATAAATACAATTAAGTCTGTAATTTGAATCGTTTTATGCAATATCATTAAATACAAAGACTCTGTCAGAAACAGAAGAGGGAAAAAAAAGAAAAGAATGCTACTGCTCATTCTGTGATTTCCTGTCAGGATATTAAAGTCTTTCAAAATGAGCCACACATTTGTAACACAGACACTGTAGGATTAGGAAGATTGTGGGATCAAGTGTTCAAAAAACCAAAATGGAAATGCTTATCTAGTTATAGAAAGTGGATGAAGCTATTAATTTCAATAGTGTAGCATATTGTGTGCACACCTACATCTCCCAAACGTAGGTAGTGAACATGTGCCAGCTTCAATTCTTTTTTTTGTAGATTGGAAGTTTCAGAGAATATTCTGCATTAACTCAGGCAACAGTGAGATTCCATGAGATATTGCATTCAAAGACTTTGACTGAGGTAAAAGCAGAAGGTTAATTAGGTTAGTACCTAAAGCATAACCGTAGCCTGATCAGCAATTTACAGACACTCCTTAATATATTTTAGAGGGGAAAAAAAAATCTTTAAATATCAAGAATCAAATTTAAACTTACTAAGAACTAGAATTATTTTGAAAGATGTCTCTTTGGTATAATTGTTTTCCAACTAGCGTCTCAAATACATTGAAAAGAAACTTCATTCCCAGCAGTGGTAAAACACAGACTTTCAAGATCCGGAGTCTATAAATACCTACATGCCTCCTTTAGGTATCTGCATAATTGGCCTGATTTTCCAAAATTCTTTGAAAATAATAGGTTTCCTTGATTTCTGCTGACCGTCTATAAATGTAAGCAGATTATACCGGGAGACACAAATTTCTTAGTTTTTTGCCTTTTTTTTTTTTCCCCAAAAGCTACATAAACAATTTAAGTACTTCTATACCTAAAGCAAAGCATTCCTATCTGGAAATCCCATCCTCTCCTTGAGTTGAACTCCTTTCCTGAGAAACTGACAGTCAAAATGAGAAGCTATCCACTTAACATAAATGAGTCAGTACCACAGAATGAGCAGGAATATCAAAGTAAAATGGGTCTGCTTACCTTTGCCTTGCGAAAATGGTAGACCACCAGCATGCTTATGAAGTCCAGCAGCATACAGAGTGTTTGGAATGAGATGATAGCCAGTCGTAAATACTTGTCCTCCTGTGCATAGCAGGGAGTATCATCTGTACAGTAAGAACATCCTTCCCTGCAGGGCAGGCAGGTGTAGACTTCCTCTGACAATTCACCACCAGAAAAGCGATTTTCTGCATCCTTTCCTGAAAGTGTCAGAAGGGTATAAGGGGAGACACCTTTAGTTGTGGGAGATGGTCAGTTCATCCACACAGGAGCAAACCAGTCCTCTGCTGACTCCCTTTCCCACTTCTCATTAAGTTACAAAGTGGTTTGCCAGGGTGGCTTTTCTCATTTCACCCTCCTTTGTCACATTCACAAAATGCAGACCAATGAGGGAAAATGAGCTTATTAAATGCCAAATGCCTTCCCATTGTATTTAAAGTGGGCTAAATCTGCACGGGAAATTCTTTGAAGGAGACATCTGAATGGAGAAAAAATTACATCAAAGATTTGGGAATATGGAAAGGATTTTACACAGACACATGAAGAGCAGACCCATTAACTACTTCATGTTCGAAGTAGAAGCTCTGATTCTATTTCAGATTGTTCCTCAATTTCATAAAGATGTTATCTAGTGAATTAATTAGCTGCAAATTAGGTAAAAACCTTCATAATTAACATTTGTTCAGCATGCTGTTGCATGATTGCACTACTGTGTCCCCAAAGCAAAACCAGTGCACTTACACTAAGTATAATTTTCCACAATTGTGTGATGTTCACACAACACATCAGGAAATCTGGAAAAACCTATTGGCAAGTTAATATTTTGTCTATGAAAATCAATGATTCTTGAACTGACAGCTTGTTCATCAAAGCAAACCCACCAACAGGGCACACAGGAGGATCCCTACCTTTTCTGACCCAAGAACGCTTGCCCATAACCCCCTCTAAGACTGCTTACCCTACAGGCAATTAATGAAATAAAAAGGTGAAAGAAAAAGTAGGCAAAAAAGAATATTGTTAAATAAGAACAAAAATTGAATTTGGTGAAAATGTTTTAATATAAGCGAGATAGACTTCAGAACTTCCAGAAACAAGAGAATGTGCATGAAGCCAAATCAATGGTGTGTTAAACTGTGTGATAACTTCTCTTGCTTTTCACAAGACTAGACAATTGCTCCAATATCTTCAAACAAAATTCTCCTGTCAGTGAAAGCAATAAACCATGCATTGTTCAGTCTTAATTCAAGAGATAGCCTGTTCCACCAACGCTGTTCATGCATGGTGGCTTATGAAACTCTCCTCAGACTTCCAGCTTAAACATCTGAAGCAGATGGTTATCTATAAGGGTTATTATTTCTTCCTTTCTCAAATCTATGTAGAAAAGCGCATGAGCTTACACCTGCTAACAGGCAAAGCCTGGGAAGGGGATGAAGAGGCTGGATACCCAAGCCTGTTTATTTGGCATGCTGTTCCAGCAGCCCTGGGCTCCTCATCCTCAGTGTAGGATGCTTCGCACCTGCATCCCGCAGAGTACAGAGAACAGGCTGGTATTTCTCATGAAGACTGTGGATTTCTCTTTGGAGCTTTATTCTAAACAAAGATGTTGGAAACCTGAATATAGCAGAGTCATGCTGACTCATGCTGCTACCAGATTTTCTTAGATACAAGCAGACAGCAGTAAGACATCTTGTGGCTTTTTGACCCAGGCAGGAATGGAAATGCTGGAAAATAGCTGTACTTTGGCATCCCAAGGTGTAGAACCTGTAAGGAACACTAATCCTGAATATATCCTAGGAATGGAAGTTATTTTCACAGCAAACACCCATGGACCTCAGCCCATTATCATTCAAAGAGCTTTGCCAGAAACAATCTTTTTATCTAACATTCTCTGTTTTCTAAATTACAGCCAGAGCCAGACCCACCCTGTCCCCTGTCAGAGGCAGAAGTCACAGTCTCCCACCTCCATACCCAAATCAAGAGTGTACTACCTACTGTCAGAGTTCTCCACTTTGTTTCCTTGACATTTGCACCCATGTCAACTGCTTTTCCACCACACACCTGTTCCTTTATCATTTCCCTAAAGCCACCCTTCAATTAGCCCATCTCCAAAACAACCTTTTAATCACATTACACCTTGATGTTTCTGAGCCACACGAGCCATTTGTTAAAATGTTTTTATTGTGGTAAATTTCATAATTATTTTCAGTGTAAAAACTTAACCACTGGAAAAAAACATTATTTAAAACCTAAAGTTATGAGATTACTTAAGTCATAAATATCATATGAATATGGCTTGATAATTTTCCCTGGACCTAAAATTGATATTCTTACTTTATTTCTGAAACGTTCAACCGGAAAGTTGTTACAAATATATTACAATGCATATATATTGATATAATATATCAGTAAATATCCCAAGGATATGATTTCATAACACAACAGCAAGCCTTTGCTTAGATGTGCCTGGTGTCACGCTGTCTGCTGTATACAAAGGAAGATCATCCATATGCATCTCTTGCACTGCCAGCTATGACTGATTATCTGCTGAATACCTTTTGACTTTGAAATGATTCACCATTATAGCTAATAAAAGAAAGATCCAAAAAACGGGATCTACTTGAGACTTACACAATGTCATATGGAATTATGAACAATCCCCTTTTCCCTTTTTTCTCCGGGATGATAGGTAAGGGTATTTTTCAGACACTCTAGAAGAAGTCCTTGGGAAAGCACCGATCATTGTATTTACCACTGACTAGGAGCTTGTCTTGCCCTGACTACACGTCTCAGAGGGCACTGCTCCCCACTTCAGAGTTGAACATTTCTGCCCTTTACATCTGGCCCTGTCCCCTCACCAAAGTCAGTGTAACATCGGTTCAAACCACAGACAGTCCAAGCCGAGCCTGAAGTCCAAGCCAAGCCTCTTAAAGCACTGATGGAAATTTCACTGCACCATGCCCTCTCCTCTTTCAGCAGCTCTTCGGGATTACACGTGCCTTCTACAGTGAAGAAAATCAGGTTTTCCTCCCAAAAAGACAGCAAAAGATTTTAGACACCAATAAGACCGATGTATGGGAAGCCAATTCCGCTTCATGTAAAGTAGCAGCAGTTTTAGTACTGACACAAATGAGACAGAAGCAAACACTGAAAGACTGACTGTGCTGCAGAAGTTCAATCTGAGGATGAGGAAGGTGTAAAAACGTACTGTCCTCAAGGAAAAAAAAAAAGAAAAGAAAAAAAATAGAATGCAGTAACAAAAAAGGGGATAAAATGGAAGGAGAAAAGAACAAAGAACTGTTGGAAAGTAGGAACAGGGACACAAACTACTGTGAAGTTTAATAAGGAAAATGCTCAAATACTGTAAAAATGAAACAAAAAGCTTAAATACTTCAGCTATGTCCCTTCTACTATTTTTTTTTTCCTAATTCTTCCCTCTTTTATCCCAGTCTTATTTTTCTGTCTGATCGGCCCATCTGTTTTTGAAACGGTCTCCTGAGGACAACTCTCCAACAGCTTTGGTTCTCCTAAGCACGCTCTGCTACGCAAGGAGTGCCTCAGCAGCTGAGGCACCACCAGCTGAGATCTTCCTGCAAAGTAGGAATGGCACCACAGACTGCTAAATGCCGGGGCAGGGATTGCTACCATCCCAAACAAAATCATCCCAGAACCCAGCCAAACCTCAGCAGATGAACACAGAGAGCAGAGCACACGCTGAGCAGAACTAAAGACTGAATCTGCTCCTGTTCTACTACAGCATATGTTAGGAACACCACCAGAGGCATCGGAGACACCGCAGTAACTCAGTGTGTGTGAATGTAACTGGACCTGCTACTATCACAACCTGTCAGTTGGCCATGGGCATAATCCTCACCCCAGGAAGGGATCACCGGAGTCAGCGATCATCTTCATACACACAAAGATCTGCACCCGTGATTTCTATTGAAGACCCAAAGCCAAAGGTGAGGCGTAAAAATGGGAATTCCTGTTGAACTAAAAACCCCTCTTGGGACTTTTTATGTGATTATAACACTGTTAGAGACAATAAAGTCCCAAATCCAGACAAAAGAGTCACCTCTGATGCAAGCACCTTTTTGCACAGGGCAGGTTATGCATCTGAATGGCAAGAGCTGAGCAGAATCTGTGCAGGAGGTGGATGATGCACTGATACAGAATGAACTTTGAGGTTGAACACAGCACCACACAGTAGTTGTTCTACTAAAGATCTTCCAATGCAAACCCCGATTATCCCGGGAGGCAGAGAACACAAGTGCTTTGGAGAAAGGTGTCACAAAAACGTTAAAAGGTATGCAGTCAGCAGTTAGTTTATTCCACCTGTACTTGCAGCGCTACCTAAATGCGAGCCATTAGGAGAAAGTGCATAATCATGTACTCAAGCACTAACAGGTTTTACTTATTCTGGCACTGCCATCTCTGAAGAACAAACTCAGGCTTGGGAAGGAAAAGCTCTCCTACCTGCTTTCCTATCCAGCGAGGGAACAGCCTAAATTTCAGCTGTGCCCCTCCCACACATCCTTCGGAAGCCTGCAACATGTGCCACCTCCCCAGGAGCAGCCACACCGACCTGTTTCAAGCCAGAAAAGCAACGCATTTCCAGAATCTTTTCTGCAGAGGACACTCTTTATGCAACACCACATCTTTCAGACTCAAACCAAACATTCACCTGGACCTAAAGCAGAACCTAAAGCTCTGACGCTTCAGGCACAATACACAACTGTAGTTAAACATGTTTTGCTTCGGTGCAGAGTCCCAGTATCATAGAGAAATGCTCCCATTTCAAGACACACCGTATTCCATCCAATTTTTTCAATCAACAGAAGTACAAAACTTGTCATTTTTTTCTATCTGCTTGCTTACATCTCGAGACCTGAAAATCTTTCCTGCCTCTTTATTTTTGTCTACTAGAAACACTTTCCATCTCTTTCATCATCAGACTTCACCAACCTATCTCCACAAAGAGATCTTCAGGTCAGACAGATCCTGTCAAAACTCCTTGCTGGATTTGTGTCTAGAATCCTGTATTAGCATCACTTTGAACCTCCAGATAGACACCATGGCCATTTTAACCATTTAACGTTTTAACCATGCCATCTTTTCTTTTTTTTTTTTTTTTTCCTTTTTACAGAATGCATTTGGGTGACAGGGCTAAATTCCCTTGAACCACTGTTTTTTCTCCCATTACTTCACCATAATTTCCAGTCTCACACTACTCATCTCACTATTCACTTTTTGAAATTACCTATACGGCCTAGCAGATTGAGCTGCATCTGGATTAATTAAAGCAGTTCTTTATTACTGACTGTTTCAAAACTCATGTTTGTATTAGCTCACAGTAACACATACTCATATCAAAGTGGCCCTAGATCATGTAATTACATGCCCTAAAGCATCAGTTTACACAAACACTTTCATGAGACAAATTTCACTGTATTTCAGCTATTTAGAAGCTAACTATCCAGTCTAAGGTAGTCATATAGGCTCCTCCTCCTATAGTAAATGGAGAATAGAGGTTATCTACCTGAGGAATTACTTTTCCCATCTAAACACAAATTCTGCCTTTCTAAAGCAGTAGAATTACCCTCCAGGAAAGCCAAACTCTCAATTCTGATTGCAGTAGAAACCTAGGTGACTAGTACATACCAAGCATATACGTTTTAGACAGTTGTTATGAGATAAAATGAATCTCATCTCTAGGGACCAATGCTGTGTGTTCTGTGGCATCTGGTATGACAAAAATCAAAGAATTACTTTTTTTTATATGCTCATTCAAGCAGTTACATCCCAACTCCAACATAACTCACTGTAGAGCAGGAGCAACCAAACATCATCCTTACTCTTATCAAAAGATTCACACAGCCCAGGGAAAAAGCACTATCACAAGACTGCCTTCTGAGATGCTTCACAATATGAAAAGGGAAGGGAAACAGACATTGACCAGGTAAGCTGTTGAACAAACACATACATATATATGCACACAGGAAACAAAATATATGTATCTCTTGCATATATATATATATATGAATGATATACTGAGTTAGAGGTAAGGTATCTTGGCCAATCTATATGTAAAGCAGATCAAATCAAAAACCCAGGCCAACCCATGACACAGGTCACAGGATGTAATATCTGCAACTCAGGGCTGTGAACAAACAGGGAATTCTAAAATTCTCCTAATAGCAAAAGTTACTCACCTCCTATCTATAATCCCTGTCACTTTTTATGTAAAAAGAGCTCAAGAGTGACTATTACAGGAAGGAACTTAGACGCTTTATTTGCAGCTGTGTAGCAGGGGGGGTGATTTTACAAGTAGCATGTCATACAATCCTGCATGCAATTTACCATTACAGAACACCTGAATCTGGGAGTATCACAGAGGTGCACGTTAAGTTGAATAATACTAGAGGTATTTTTATAGGGGAAAAGGTATGTTCATACAAGGCAGGTGAGGTGACAATACACGCAGTCCTGGACCAAGCTTGGTGAAAGCTACTCCCCACCATCCCCTGGGTATCTCATACAAACAGTTCCCACAGCAGAGAACCTTTGAAACAGGCACGAACCTTCGGCTACAGGATGGTGCAAAGAAGCTGGGGATGGTATTCCCTTGCAGCAGGAAGCAGAGAAGGATGTCCTGTTGCACCTTCAAGCAACAGCTTTATACTTGTGACTGCAGCACGAGCTCTACCAGTATAATTGCAACAATTTCAGCACAAAAACTGCAGAGATTATGCTTTGGTCATATGATGAAAGTAACAGACATCAACTTCAGGCATGCAGTTTATATATATTCCCTGCTGGGTATCAACTGAGTTGACTCCCTTACCGTGGGCAACTCAGCCTAAGTACCACAGTGTGTGTCCTGGGCAAGTGTAGGGTATGTCCCCCATAGTGCACAGCCATCCAGCCTTAGGCCTGACCATCTCTAATTACCTCATCAACAAGTATTAGACTTTGGATGCTCCCTTGGATTCTACTTTGCAAATGAATTAAAATAAAAACAATTAAAGCCCGCACAAAGTCAGAGGCTAGGGCACTGTAGTTTGCCCTGACCAAAGAGAAAATTACTGGATTAATTTCCTCAATACTTGTGCTTGAGCACAGATGCCAGAAATCTCTATTTCCTCATAGCAAGACTTCTTTTCATGTTTTTAACTGTATTTACAAATCAAATATTCTTCAAGTGGGTATGTTTTACAGGATCCTCAAGAGTATCATGAATGACAAACTAAAGGGCTAGAACCCCTTCAGTGATTGTATAATCCAAGAGTTGCAAACCACAGGGATTTTACTGTATAACCCTGACAAGGATAAAAAGGAGCCCTGCATTATTAATGCTAGCTCTGTTTTCTTTTTTTTTTTTTTTTTTTTTTTTTAAACTCAAGCAAAGGCACTTACTCTGAAAGCTGTTCACTGAGAAGATGTTGGGATGATAGAATCCAGCCTTGCAAATACATTTGTAGGCTCCAAGCACAAATCCAAGGCCTTTAATTGGCATGCACTGTGAGAAAGGAAAAAAAAGAAAAGTCATGCAGATGATCATACAGATGTATACTCAGAAGTACGTTCAAGCATAAAAACATTACAAGATACTGTGAGCAGACTTCTAAGAATAAACAGACCTTTTCCAGTCTGTCAGTATTTTCTCAGTGACTTTTCTCATCATCTTATGAGAAAATTTTTTTTTCCCCCATTATTTTTTTCTTGTTGTTCATCACCAGCAAACAGCAAAGACAGTTATAATCCAGCTTGTCCCACTGATAAACAGACCCAGCGCCAAATCTGACTCTTGTACTTTGGCTGTAGGTGGGACATCAGAGAGCTGTGTTTTTTCTGGGAGAGCTTCCAGCTTCCCTAGCAGAGCTGGTGGGGTTCCCACAGCTGGAGCTCACATGAGGTGAAGGAGAATGTGGACACCTGCGGCCCAGCCACCAGCCTTCTGCAGGCAGCACGTGCTGGTGCTGGTGCCCCTGTCACACCAACAACGCTACTGGAGTGTAGACTGACCCAGTCAAAACATAGCCAACAAAGGGTTAAAGAAAATGGCTGCAGACCTAAATCTGACCTAGGTGAGAAAGAGCAAACCTACTCCAGTGGGGGCCCCTTACTTCTAAGCTCTCTTGCCCCTTTTTGAGTAAATGATATGTGAAGCAAGCTTTGTTGGAACTCAACCTCACTTTTGTTTAATTTTGACATCAGGGCAACCACAGCAAATTTATTACAGTGACAGAACATCTGCTGTCAGACCATTTCTGTACAACACACTCTGCCTAGTACAGAGGGAAGAAACAGCTCAGCAACATAAAAGTAGAAACACTAGTAAAATAATTTTCCCCCAGCATTGCTTATTTCACTTCATCAGATCAAACCAGGCTACTGTACCGATACCTTTTCCATCAGTAACGGTGCCTCCATGAATAGGAACTAGACACTAGTAGTTCCCTCAGTGAGCAGCCAAATGATTTCACTAAAACACCCTCTGCCCTCTCACTTCCTTACTTTTCACTTGTTTGTGACTCCCTGGGACTTCAGAATATGCTTCCATCTCTAACTGCCTGCGACTGGGAGGAAAACGCAGAGGACAGGGTTTCGAAAATCAAATGCAAACCGAGAGGGGACAGTCTGCACTGATACCTAAGAAAAACTCTTTTTTTTTAAATCTCCAGTTTCAGCTTGGTGATATAATTCTGCCTGATGTTGGGATTTGATTTTCTTTGCTTTTCTTCGCCTCAGTTCCCCAGATGGCATCGTCTTTTCTCTCACCCTTTACCAACGCGATGTCCGTGCCCGCACTGCAGGCCTCCGGGTGCTATTGGAAAACAACTAAGAAGCAGGAATCTGGCATGCAAGAACACTGAAAATTCATTCAGCCTTTGTATAAACATGAAAGCAAGAAAAAACAGAAAGGGAATGCAAAAATCATTTTTCTTCGCCCTACAGAAATGTGACTGTTGACAGGTGGAGGACAGGAGAAATTGAAGTGGGATGAGTTTGTGTGCAACTCCAATGATGGCAAAACCTCTTTAATCAAACACCAAAAAGCAGTTAAAGTAGTAAAAAGATTTTTTCATGGGAAAATTCTGTTCTGCCTTTCTGGCACCTTGCTTTGCAATGCTGGTATAGACGCTGTGTTTTCTTTTTGAGGGCAAGGAAGAAAAGAAGTAGCCGCTCCTGTATTCTGGTAACACCTCTGCACCTCTAGTACCACATCCATAATCCGTTCCCACTGAACAAATTCTTCATATAAAATTGTCACAGGCTCATAAATCTGCTCTGCATCAAAATAATTGCTTTACTCATGATCCTTTCACACTTACCCAATACCCATATTACCCAACACCAAATAGAAGTCTGCAACTTTCATTTTATTGTCACTGACCAGCCTAGAACTTAAAA
>BJBW01005724.1:43363-58981 GCA_004320125.1 Scolopax mira
CCTCAAAGTAAAGAAATTTTTCCTCACGTTGAGATGGAAGTTCAGTTCTAGTTTGTGCCTGTTGCCCTTTGTCCTGTCACTGGGCAACACTGAAAAGAGTTTGGCCCCATCCCCTTGACACCCATCCTTTAGATATTTATAAGCATTGACGAGATCCTCTCTTGGTCTTCTCTTCTCCAGGCTAAACAGACCCAGGTCTCTCAGCCTTTCCTCATAAGAGAGGTGCTCCAGTCCCCTGATCATCTTTATAGCCCTCTGCTGGACCCTCTCCAGTAGGTCCCCATCTTTCTTGAAAATTAAGAAAATATTTCAAACATTGTTATCTTTCCTTGGTCTAGGATATTATCCTTGATTACAGTCTTTGGCAGTTGTAATGAAGACCTTAAAAACCACTGCTGAAACCCTGTTTCTTGCCATCTGTATAACCTTATGCAGAGGTGCAACACGGATCATAACATCAGTCTGTTGAAAGGAGAGAAGAAGGACAGAAAGCAACCCCAGATCCATTTAGATGCGGTTTCAAACTCTGAAATTCCACTGTGCTCAAGACTGCATGGAAACACAATTGTTTACAGCCTGATTTTTTTTAAGAAATTGCAGCAGCTAAGCAGGGAAGAACATTAAACAGCACATAGTCAAAAACAGGGAAAATACTTTTCCTAGAAAGAAAAAATTTCCCTCTTTTTACAAATGACTTAATATTACATTAACCAATGGTGGTAACTATTATGGTGAAAAAAGTAATACCCAGAGGTTTTTACTACTCAGGTCTGCCAGGAGTCTTGAGTTGAGTCCAACTATGCAAAGTTGTATAAATGATGCTTCTAGTCACAAAAAATCATTTCTTAATGAAATTCTACTTGAGTATTTTGTGTGAAACATGATTGAGAAGACAGCTACATAAAGGATGCGAATTTTAATAAATTTTAATATCTTTGCTCAATTTGAAGCATTCTTTACTTTTATGTGCAACATTAGACAGCAATTGAAGGAAAATACCCACCTCATTGGCACTTGAATGAAGACAAACATTTTTTATCACAAAACAGACTCTGACATGGCCCATTAAATTAATCTGTTTACTTGGTGGCCATTAGTAAAATAAAACTCCCAGCTTGGTTCTTTCCATCAGCAGCGTGCATTTAAAAAGTATATTTCTTTCATGCAAGAAGACAGTCAAGTCCTGCAGCAGAGTGACTGCTCTGTCCACAGCTTGATCAATATCCTGTTATTAATTTAGCATTACTCTGGATTGCAGCCTTTAGAGTTTGACAGTGTGGCAACACATCAAGTAAATTAATCTTGCTTACAAGATAGTATGAGAATTTGAGGTTTTTAACTTTTTAACCATATCTTCATGTTTCAGCCACAAGTCTCGCATCCTCAAGGTTGGGATGTCTCTCAGAAATGAAGTTTGGAGCACAGTTTCTAGGTTTAACCTATGATCTAAGCTCTGTTAAACTACAGGTTCTTCTTGATTGCTTTCAGTCGTATCACCTGTCTTTCATAATTTCATCTACCAAAGGAAACAATGATTTTGTGACAAAGCCATCATTCCTCCTCTTACCCAAGAACATTGCAAACCATGGTCTGTCAGCCTGCTGTTCCAGCACCATCATAAGGGTGATATCACAGTCAGAAGAAGCACCATATTATTGCCATCAGAAAAAAATCCCCCCGAACTTGCATTACCTGATAGTACCAACCTCACACTGATCTTCAGAGCTTGGAGCTGTGCACTCACATGTTACAAGGCACAAGTCCCACAGAGGTACCGGGTGTCCCACCAGCACCATGAAAATACAGCACCCACTATTTGCCAGCTCGCTCTTTCAGCCTCTCCTTTAGCACCAGGCAAGCACCAGCGTTTTAAAAAAAATGCATTTGGGCAAGACATATACTTTTGAGTAATGAAAACAGAAACAAAACACTACAACTAAAATGAATATGAAACAGCAATATACTTAATAAATGAATTAATACCTGTCTAGTTGCTTACTGCTTCTCATCCAGGACACCAAAGATAGATCAGCCATGAGGATACACCACAAAATCCAGGTTTTTGCTCTAAACACTTACTTTCTATTTGCAGTCTTTATCATCTTTGAGGAAAAATGCCCTAATTCTGAGTAGTAACTGTCTTTTAGGTAAGCCCTCACTTCTAGGTCTAAGGCTAGCCAGAGGGCTGGTGACCCAGCTCCCTATATGAAGCCACCACACTGAAAATCTTTCTTCTGTTCTTCTGCTTCCTTTAGCACAAATCTAGATTCTTACTTTTTATCCAAAGCTTTGATGACTCCTATCTCACTCCCCTATTGCCTTTTGGAGCCAGAGATCATGGCCATGAATGTAAATTCCTTTGAAAGCTCTCTCTAAATGACCGCTTTTGATATTTAATGATGCTTGTCTCGGCCCATCGTTATTTTTCCCTCAGGTTAGCACTTAATCCAACAAGGCTATTCCTGTACCCCATTGATTAAAAGTCACTTTTCCCTGTTCTGCTCAATTGCTATTTCCTGCCCAGGCTGAACTCCTCCTTGACACAAAGCTACAGCTGGCCTCCATTTAACATTACAAAAGCCACCCCATTATAACAATGTTCTCTGAAGCTCCTGATATAATACCAGCTTCCATACAGACCTGTAAGAAGCATTCTTATGTTAACAGACTGAGAATAAACTATTTTATCTAGACGTGTACATGAAAGCAAGTATCTCCTTGTCCTTTCTCCAACAGGGAGCCCTGTCTTACAGAGTACTCTTGTGTCCACAGAAATTTGAGGTGGGTGTCAGCTGGAGGACATTGCCCATAGCTTCACGGCTCCCAGAGCCCTGCTGGGACTCTCTGCCAGTGTTACTCCATGGACCTCCACAGAGCAGCCCAGACTAACAAGTGTCCCATGGTGCCTTCAAATCTTAGCAGCCTCCCTCTATTGGGAGAGCTCCAAGCAGGACAGCTTGCTTCTTGTATCAATCCACAGTAAAACTAATCTTTATCACAGAAGCATAGCCCCATTTAATTAATCCTCTAAGATGTATAATAATACACACACAAAAATGAAGGTCCAGTTCAAATCTAAGCTGGAAGGATTAAATACACTTCTAGTTTTAATGTGTTCAGTAGTCTGCTTTCCCTCAGTCCAGCAATGCACCATGTCTGAGCCAAGGTCCCAAATCAGCAGATGGCTTAACCAGTTCTAAAATGAGTTCCCTGCTAACCCCAATGGCAGATGGCACCACCACAGAGATACAAGAAAGATGAAGTTGTTCCAGCTTGCAGCAGGAAGCCAAAGCAAAGCATCAATCTCGTGAACCAGAAACTCTAGAACTTTGTATTCCCTCTCCTGGCAGGATAACTACTGATAGTGCCATTTGAAAAGCAAGCAAAAGCAAATTTGGAAGCCAATTTCATAGGGATCATTAATATATCAGAAAATTCAGGAAGTTTACCGGCACTGCAAATATTTCCTCCTCAAGTACTTATAGGTAAAGAGCAGCAGAGGGGTAGCAATAAAACACAGAAATCAAAGTGATCTTCAGGCAGTAAAGTACCTATCACCCCTTTATTTAATGAATTTGCATGAAAACAGAGACTAATGAATACCATCTAGACCACTGACATCCGATGGAGAAAAAGCAAGAGTTTTCTCTCTATTATTCAGCAGCTGCCAGGAGCTGGTTCACAAAGCATGATAGACTGGATCTTTTCTGACATCATTAAAATTAAAAAGGAAATTGTTTTCTATTATTAATTATAGAAGCGTACCTCTTGTTCTCAGAGCTCTCAGAAACAGTGAAACAGCACCCGGTTGCAGTACATTGTAGACATATAAACCTCAGCAGACAATAAGATGCTTGGAAGAGTTTGCCTCAGACCCAACAAAATGTCAAGTTTACTTTCCATCTGCCAGAGCAAACCCGTTTTATTGGAAGCCACCCCAGAAATAGCACTAAAGACCTGCCAGCCTTAATGTGACACACACATACACATACAAAAGTCCACCCTCGCTCCACATCTTCTCACTTTTTAACTCTCACTTTGAAATCACTTGAAGAGGTTGCAACCCAGCTACGGCTTCTACAGAGTGGCAAAATCCCTGAGACCAGTGAAGCTAAAGCCAGGACAAATGAAGGCAGAACCAGATCCTGTCACACATGCACAGATTTTATTTGGTAACATGTAGATATTACAAAGATGACAATGGAAAAGGAAACAACTTTCAGGTTAAGAGAGAAAATGTTTGCTTCATAACTTCATTAACCTGCAGTTAATGGCATCGGATTTCCTTTCATAATTATAAATAAACAATGCTCACCTGTCTTCCTGGGTTAACAATTCCACAAGAACGACAACATTATAGCACACAGGCTTGTAAAATTACCTTACTGTTATGATTTGTGTTACCCCTCTCCCCACTCGGTCCTTTCTACTCTTATTCTGCTGCAAAACACAACAAGCCACCAAGGACATGAGACTTGTGACCCACCTCCTCAGAGACGCTTCCCACCAGGATCGACATGGACTCTCCAATTGCCTCAACTCCAACAGGCTCTTATTCCCAACGCTTATGGCACAAGAGGCAAATCCAGCTATTTGGTAGCCCAAAGAGTCTTCCCAGTTCAAATACATTCACCAGCACTTTTCCAGATCTTCTAGCAGCACAAATGGGGCACAGATTGGGTCTTCCAAATTTCTATTCTAAGACTTTTAAAATTGCATCTAGACCATTGACTTCATTAAAACAAAACAAACAAACAAAAAAAAAAACCCAACCCTCCTCAACGTAAATTGTATTAACATGTCTCTGTATAGTAAGTAAATTATAAACCAAATTTGAAGACAAGAGTTTCTATTGAGTTTTCTTGAGTTTGAGGCAAACTCTCCCAAGTACTGTCATTGTTTCATAGTTTCCAGGAAGTTTCTGGATTTTATATACAAAAGTTATAATTCTGTAATATCTTTAATGCAATCCTGGAATATGATAACAACATAGAAAAGTTTTTTTATATACTTATCATATCATAGAACTGCATTCACTATATTACAGAATTATAAAACTGCAAGAATGGGCCATGGCAGAAGCTTACAGTGAAATCCTACTCCCAGTCACATCAACCTTCCAGAACGTCAGCTGCAGAAAACGTAATGAAAAGCCTAAAACCCAGAAGCAATGTTGGGAAAGTTCAAAAAAGTCAGAAACATGTGAAAAGGCAAAGCACTCTCTATTAGCAGCATGAGAGCCTTGCCAACCTGCAAACCCCAAGCACTTCTAGGTCAAGTTTGGAGGTTCTTGATAAGGTTAAAAACACACAGAAATTCATGGGTATCTGCATGGTCATTCCAGGACAAACGCTCCAGCAGACTGGGAGTGGGACTCACCTATAACAATCCTTACCTATGTCTCACTGGGAAGATGCTTCCTTTACTTATCTACAGACTTCTTTGCTTGTCTTGGAAATGATGCATCTTCTTTTTCTTATCTATGGACTTCTTTTCGGTGAGGGATTTTCTTTTTTGATCCCATTTGCAAATTCTCAAAGCATCTCAAAACTAGGCATTTCGTACAACTTTGTCTCGTGAGAAGTGTTTTGGGAAACTAGCATAAATACCAGAATATTTAGTCTGTATCATACCCATAAGGAAATTCAGAGAAAAGAAGAAAAAAAAAAAAAAAACCACAAGAAAAGATCCTTTGTTCCTTTGTCTAAAAAGTAATGACTTGCTCACTCTAATGTGAACACTATTAAAGTATTTCTGTGACATAGAGAAGTTACCGGACAAGCTTCATTGTACTTGGATTTTGCCATAACTCTTCTCTATCCTTATTAGATCATTTGAGACTTAATGATATGCTGCTTATAATTAACCTGACCTGTAAAAAAAGCCTGTTAATGTTGGCACTGATGCTGGTACTAGCAGAGCAAGTTATAGACGCTGAAGTTAATTATATTCAAGCTAAAGTAAATTTGGGAAACTTATTTGCATGCCCTCAGCATTTGGCTACTTTTCAAATTACAATCTACTGTAAACGCAGATCTTCATTTCCCCAATGAACTTATATGGGCTTCTGTTACAACAATTAGCATTTTTGTGAAGGAAAAGTTCACAAATGTACAGAAGTGAGCGGGCAATTCCACACCTCCACCTCCAGCCATCACCCTCCACCACCAGCCAGGAGACTGCCAGCGTCCTTCATGCACCCCCAGCTGTCACTGGGGAGGGAGAGGAAGGACCAGCATCCATTTGCTGCACCCATCCTGCTTTTTCTCATTACGGCTTCCACAGCTGCAAGCCAGATGAATGAACACAGAAGCACTACTTCCACTGGCACTCTCCAGAACCTTACAAAATTATACCCAGTTATTCCTAGAAACTGGAAAAAGATGGGAAGAAGTCTGTGGGCAGAAGGCAGCCCGCTAGAGAAGCAGACAGGGGCTGGAGACAAGCTGTGCACCATTGTGATCTCCTTGCCTTTCTGCACCAAGTTGAACAGAGCTTATATGTGCCCTCAAAAAAATCACATCAGTTGAACTAGCATTTTTAAGGAAACCTCTCCCCATCAGAAGACTGTAGCTAAGCTCCTCTCATTCTAATTCCTCTCACATCAAAATTAACAACATAGAGGGAGTGGAGAAAAATTCAGTATATCTTATTATCCCAAGGACCCCATCCAATATCTTCCTCCTCATACTCCTTCCCCAACCTTGTAATCTCTAAATCTTCCAGACAAAGCCATTTATCCTCACAGGCAATTGTGCCACTGAACCTCAAACTACAGCTGAGGAAACACATTTGAAAGGCAAAACAGCTTTTAGTGGCATAATGTCAAAAGCAGCTGAAAATACACAGTGGTTCATCAAAAAGGACAATTCTTCAGGAAATGATTAGTGGTTATTTTCAGAATCACAATAACGTGCTCAGAGCTGCACAGAACAAAAGACATATACGGCCACTGTCACATGAAGTTTATTGTAACAGACACATGAAAGACAAAATGAGAAGTTTCCAATTCTGTTCTCATTTGCCCTTTTTTTAAATAAAACAAAATCCCAGTGTCTCCAGTGCTTCCAGTCACCTCACTGAAATTACTAGCTAATGATGCTAGAATCAGATCCATTTTGCTTCATTCTGCTTTTACACTTCAATTCATACTCAATTTCTTTAATATCAATTCACTTGTTGAGACTACTAATAAGTTATAAAACCTAAAGAACAAAGACCACCATAGCCTCAAGTGTCATCCATGATGCTGGCTTTCAGGAGAACCCTGAAGGACCAGAAGGCATGGCAGCCTTGCTGCTATTGCCAACCAGTAAATAACACTCATTAAGCTACATGATTTCCCATGTCCTCTTCTAATTCCAGCTTTATCAGAGAATACTTTCCTAAAACTGTTCAATCCTCAAATCTTGTTCAATCCTCAGTTTCAGCAAGTCCCTCTCCTTGTTGTAAAGTGTAGAATAAACTTGCCTTGAGATGCCAACCAAATCCCAGGTTTTACCACTGAAACAGCTGGATTTCGGTGCCAGCAGGTGGAAAAAAATCCCTGAGCTACTCTTGAAGTCACTGAAGTGGACTGTTGGATCTTTGAGGGAAGAGAGTTATATGATGTTATGATTGCTAACTTGAATAAGACTTGAATACTACTCCTGTTAAGATCACAACAATTTCAATCAAGATGTTTATTAAGAAATTTCATCCTTTAAAATAACTTTGCAGAATTCTATTCAACTTATCACCCAATCATTCTGTGTTTCACAGAAGTAAGAGGCACTCCACACTTGAAGAGAGTAACTTAAGGTTTATTTTCTCCTCATTTGCTCTCAGAAAAGTCATCACCATAGCTGCACATGCCTTAAGGCTACAACAGAAATCCCTTCTTTGCATGGGAGACTCTGTCCCTGTCTCTATACTGGTTTGCTTCTTACTCTGAAACAGCCCCTTGGATTTTCACGTTTGTTTTGCTGGAGTAAGAAACGACCAAAATGAGCAAAACAATCAAAATATAGCCCTAAAATAAGGTGGGCAACAAAGCTGTTATCCTGTTATCTGTGAAGATGTCAGGCGTTCCTCAGCTTTTGGAAGAATCATTTATACAAATATTTAAGCCCTCAAAGCCAACACATTTACCAATCATTTAGACATAATCATCTTGTCACTTACATACCGCTCAACAAACATGTCATTGGGGAAACCCTACAGTGTAATTAACGTTGGGTTGAATGACAACTGAAGAAAAACATTATAAGCGTTTTCATTCAAACCTGAAAGGCAATATAGAGTATGTCAACACTCACTTCACCAGGAAGATTGATTTTCCCCATTATTATTCATAATTGTACACATGTAGCTTTCAATTTAATTTCACTGAGGATTTTAATCATAGCTTGGCTTTAAGGTTTTGTCTTTAGCAGTGCAGTCCAAACTCTTATTCTCAGGAACTCAAGAGATCAAGCGATGTCGCCTGACAGCATAGTTAAGAGATCTGATAGTCAGAGAGGAGAGAAAAGAAAGAAAAAAACTTACTATAATTTTTATGAACTTTCAATTTCGTAAGTAAAATTTTAAAAAGATGCAGTAAGTGACAGTTCCACTCCCATAATCATGACATTTTCCTAAATACACCCTCTATTCCTCTGAAGGAACTGTGGCCTCAAAGGTCTTATTTTGCTGTCAGTGTTGCTAAATTTCAAAGAGTGAAACAACTTGCAGACACGTTTACCTATAATATATTTCCTCTACAGATGATACAGAGGTGACTGTCGGTGTATCACTTTAAAATACACAAGCAACCATTCTCTAAGCAGCACAACAGCCCAAAGCTCCGAGATGCAGCAAGGTCTCACCAGCACATCTGAATTCTGCATAAAGTGCTATTAGCGTCTGATTAAATATTAATTACAAGAATGTAGTTGTACAGCATTTAACTGGGGAAAGGCCATTAGTGAATCGCAATATTTCTGCCAAAAAATACCTAGCACAGCACAATGTTACTTTCTGCCCTATTTAATATGGCTCACAAGGAGTAAGTGGCCTGAAAGCATCAGTCCCACCCAGCAGCAAAGGCTGTGGTCCACTGTCCTCCTCATTTTTAACCAGACAAAATCCTGGCTAAAAAGCATGCCTGGGAGACATGAGTACTGTTTGTTTCAAGAGGAGCAAGAGGAAAATGGTCTGTTTCAAAGAGAAGGCAGGTATGTATGTGGAGAGCCAAAGCCACAGCTGCTCTTGACCTCTCCTCTGCTCCCCCCAACTTGTGCCTGATGGAGCACTTGCCCTCACACCCTGGCTCCTAGCCACACAGGGGTCCCCACTGACCACACATGGACCATGGCCATCCTTCTGGGAGTGGTTTCTCTCAGAATCTGCCTGAACAGTGCAAGATTCTGATCTCTGGCATTTTAGTTCAAGTCTCTGAATGTGCCTTAGAAAAAGCATCCACCTCTGAGGTGCACCCTTTAGCTACTGATCCATTCACACCTCCTCAGTGCTTCAATGCCTCATGCCAGCACTTCATTTAAGTGATTTATTAAGTGACTCACGGGGTAGAGTCAAAGTGTAAAATTTGCTTCCTGTTTCCTCACACCGAAACACCTCCCTCACATTTTTTTCACACACTTCTCTCCTGTTCAAGGTGCCCTCTAGGTTTTCACACGTTTCACTAGAGCATGGAAATATTTTCTAGCACTCACGAGAGCACCGGATGGCAGAGACACATGATCCCTGCCCGAGGAACTCACATCCCAGAGAAGCAGGCCAGGGTCAGACAGTTTGGTGTCACACTTGACCTCTGGGAGATGTTCCTCCTGGGCCTCCCCACTTGCTGCTGGCTCCTCTCCTACCTGTCCTCCACAGCCCTTGCCTTCCAGGAGGCATCTTTACAGCCCTGAGCTGCGCCTGCAGGAATTGTTGTGTTCTTTTTTGTTTGTTTGTTTCCCAAATTTCTTTCAGTGCCTTTTTCTGCTTCTTGCTTTCCTCTCCTTCTCCATTCCTTCGTTAGCTTGGTTTGATACGACTAAAATGATACGAAGGACAAAGCCAACCACACTATTTCCTCCCTGTAACACAAAACACATGAAATGCTTAGGAATTAAGAAATCATCAAGCAGGTCTATGTGAGCTAACTATTTTTTCAGAGAAATCTATGGAATCAAAAAAGGGCACCAACTCAGAAGCACCTCTAGGTTGGCTGGACAAGCTGGGCACCCTCAGTGAACCAGCTCCCTGCAGCTCATCAGCTTCCCAAGAGACTTCCTCTCAAGCGATCTGTAGTACCACATTCTCAGTACTTTCTGTGTCTGCAGAGCAGTTGCTAATGGAAAGCTGGCAATCTCCAAGAGGATTAGAAACAAGGCATGCAACCTGGTAGAGCACCATCCCATTAAGAGCTCCCAAGAGCTCTATGGGAAGCGCTTCTCCCACCTGGGACCCGTGAGAACCAGAGCTGCAAATAGCTCCACGTGCAGAAGTAACGAAACTATGCCTGGGGACAGAATTTGGGAACGTTTCCCCCCTCTTTACCCATTTTTTGCCTGCAGCTGCCTTAAACACACGTGAAATTGCTCCATGTGATCCAACTTCCTCAGTTTCTACATTGGGTTTCAGAGTAACAGAACAAGCTGAGCTTGTGATTTTTCTGCTATAGTTGTTGCCTCTGTATTAAATAGGTTATGGTGAATGCTGAGGGAGAAAGAAGAAAGACGATTTCTTCTTCGTAAGTGTTGTCAGAATAGGATTAGCCTCTAGGAGATGAGTGCCAAGGAACCTCTCACCGGGCAGCCTGGATTCAGGCACTCTCAAGCTGCAGACGCCCTGGGAGAGCACAGACTTTTATTTGCAGATACACTTGATCCTAGCTTACACTTGTAATTATTTGTCACTGCTCATCTCCATAGAAATGAAAGGATTTACATCTATTTAAATAACTGGTTTAGAATAATAGGTAAGGATTTGACGAATTTTCAAACTATCTTACAAAGACAATTAAAAGCATTCAGTCTGCACCATCTAAAAAGCTGCTAGGGCAGAGAAGCAAAGAAAACAGTATTATTCCCCCTCCTTTTACTAATGCATTTTTATGTTCTGTATACTTATATTTTTAGCTATACACTTTTAAAATTGATAAATGGAGAGCTGCAAGCACTATCTGAATGTTACATCTAGGATTACTGTGCCATTTCTCAGGAGTCACAGGGAAACTTTTTAATACATACTTTTTCCTGTAGTGTTGCTCTCCTTTCCTAGGATTTTCAACCTTCTACTGCAGCACTTGAAAACAGAACTGACCAAGTAAGCCCAACAATTAATTGCAGAACAAGAAGTTGGTATAATAGATTTAAAATAGGCTAGTGCTCCAATGCCTCTGCCTTCCACAGTCAGTAGTCATAAATCCTAGCTCATTCTTTGAAATCAGAAGCAGGTTGCTGATGCAGACAGCTCCAGTTTCACCTGGGAGGTAACGAGGTGAAGTCATTGCATAGGAGAGAAAAAAAAAATACAGCCAGCTGACTATGCTCCATTTAACTCATCGGCTCCCCAGTGGGAAGCATCAACAGCAGGGGTGCAGCTGACAAGTGAAAAGCTGCTTTCTGTAACACTTTACTACCCATTTGGGTGGTGTCAGAAGAGCAAATAGTTAAAAGGCCACAGAGGAACAGAGCCCTATCAAAGCAATCTGCAGAGGTACCCTTTGAGGCTAGCAGGCAAGGATTCAGCAAGCTCCTGGGTTGGTGCAAGGCTTTGTCCCTTGAATTAGTTTTCCCAAAAATCCCTGCCCAGACTGTGCAGTGCTTTGTAGTATTGACAGAATACAGAGTCCTTGCTTTTAGACCTTGGAGCATACAAAGGGTGGGTGACAACAGGATTTGACATCTCTCTTCCTACTTTGTATGTCTTTGTTATCTAAAAAAAAAAAAAGTCTATAGGTGGTACAATGAAGGAAGTCTGGTTTCTTAATAGATGTACCTCGTATTTCGCTGTGAGCTCTACTTAACTCATCTCACATGGCTGGGGCACTTGTGCAAGTTCTCCTGTCTGAAGCAGATAAAGTCAACCCACATCTTTCAACCTCATGGAGGGCTATGACTCCTTTCTCTTCACTAAACGTGCCAGACCATAACATACTTGTGATCTCCGCCCAGTCACATTGGCCAACTGGCTCAAAGTTTTCTGCATGAGATGACATGGCAGTCACACAACATAGTCGTGAGTGTATCCTGATACTCACAGAACACAGTTGTGAATGCATCTTTTCCATGAGAAACCAGGCTAAAGTTACAATAGAAAAATATCCAGCAGTAACAGAATTTTCCCCCACTCCCTTCACACAGATTCTGTGCTAATTACCTGCAAGATTTGCAAAACCATGCCTAATTAACCTGGATTAAGCCTCCAAAACACAAAGCAGACTCCCTGTTTAGCAACATTGGGACCCTGGATTGCACCCACAAATTTGCCAAAATCTGACTGTCTCAGGGCAGGACTGAACACCATTAGAGAGCATTCAATTTCAGCACTTTTCAGTTGCCATTGAACTTGCACATCTCTACAGTCACAACTGCATGACCCAGATAGAGGGTTGACTGTTGAAATATAGGAGGCTTTTCCTATTATAGTCAACACTTTACTGATTATAAGTAGAAATCATCAGAAAAATTGTTATGGGTCTTAGAATTGATCATCTCCACCATAGCTTCCACCTGCAGCAGCATCCAGGTTAATCTTGCTATAGCTATTCAACAGAATGGTTCTTCAACCAGTACCAATATTTGGGTCGAGTACAACAGATAAAAATGATGACATTAGCATGTGAATAGCCTCTACCAGTTGAATGAAGGAGATTGATGGTGAGAAGACGGAAAACTGTCCAACATGTCATGCTATCTGACCAGATATGGTCTCCCTGGACCATATCTGACCAAGGAGAATAAAACAATTTTCAACCTTCTGCTTCTCAGCCAGCCCCAAGGAAGCCACCAGCCCCAGGCCACCACTGACCCCAAGGAGCTCAATGGCAGCTGCTTTCTTTCACAGCACTCCCAGGTGCTCGTGGCCACCACTGCTACCATGACTTGCCCTTCACAGTATGGCTCCTGTCCGTTCAAAGCAGCAACTAAGCAAAGATCACAATATAATGCTAACTGTTTATTGATCAATAATTAACTTGATTATCATCAGCAGAAACAAGCTTCCTGAGAAAAATTTACCCAGTAGCATCACCATCAGATACCCTATCCTTCCCTCCTAAAAAAAGTATTAATAATTGACATAAGCAAGAGAATCACAGTTTCTTCGTGGACCTTTCTGAACAGGGAGGTCACTCGTCTGGAGCCTAAAGGAATCTGCCCCAAAATCCAAAAGTCCAAAGATTATACCAAGTTTTTTAAAAAATTTGGTGAGCACCACTGACCTACACCCAGGCAGAAAACACAGCAGCATTTGATCCACCTTTTGCCAAGTTTACAGCCTTGAGAGCAAGCTGGGCAGCCTCGACCTGCATCTCTTCAATTTGAGAATCACTGGAAATTTCCACACAGCTGGGGGGCAGCTGGACCTTGTTGAGACAGACATCATTAATCAGAGTGTCCTCAATCTTAACGGAGGCTGCAGTTGCAACTTTACAGATACTAAAACAAGGAGAACTGATTATGAAAAAAGTGTACTTTCTAACCTTGTGTTCCTATTGTATTCAAGACATTCTAATTTGCCATGTTTAAAAGCAAACATGTAGGTAGGAATCTATATTCTTTCTCTACGTACCAGGAATATGTCTTTTATGTCTTCCCTTTGCTTTCTCCTAACACCTGGAAAAGATTTCTAGGAGAAAAGAGAGTCAGAGTCTAGGACACAAGCAATATCTATTTTCTTCTCCGTTCTCAGCAAGCCTCCGGAGTTTTAATAATTAGTAGATGCCTTCTCCAAGAAGGAGTTTCAGTGGCAGAACAGAAACATATAAACAGCAAGAAAATGAAGGAATAGAAGTGTCAATTCACAAAGGTAATTTTTACGCTTTTAAAAAAAAACCAAACAACACCAAGTTCAAGGTTGAGTAAACCACTATTGGGTTTTTCCATTATTGTTACTGACAGGTAAAAATGTCTTTGATTTGTGTGCTGCTACTTTTTCCAGTGAAGATATGGGTACACATTTACATTTGTGCATCACCTTCTGTTTGAATTTAAGATTTGCTTTTTGGTGTATTAGGAAATCCTAGTAACACTCTACTAAGATTTTTAATTAGCAGATACATATTTACACTTTCAGTTAAATTAAGGGCCAGGCTTTCTGTCTGGGAATTACATGATTTTTCATTCCATTTCTCAGCACTGTGCTGAGCACACAATGCTGATACTTTTCTCAAAGTGACTTTCCTTAAAACGACTATAAATTTTATATTCCTTCTTCATCTGTAGTTGTTCAGTTCAAAAAAGCACTTATTTAGAAACTAATGAAGTGTTTATATTAGGATCACTATATTGGTTTCATAAATAAGAAATCATGCTTTCTTTAACTATCTAGCAATATAAATAGCTGTCATTCCAAATATACATTATCTTTATCATTCCTAAGAACGGCTTTAAAATGTTAAATGCATATTTTGATATCTTTTCACTGTATTTTTCACATAATACCCTGGAATGATTCAAAGTTTCAATGAATCTTCCCTTATCCAAACTGCTTACTAAATTTATTTTTCTGGTTTAGAATGTTGGTTTTCTCCCACATATAATCAGCCAAGCATTTTGCCAACAGAAATAATGTTGCAAACAATGAAAACTGAATTACAAATGCCTAATGGCTAGATATTTGTGACATAAATGAGGGTACAGAACATATGTGACAACATATTTTAGGAAAAGAAAGAGATGTATTGAATTTGGAATATTAAGTTGTGTAAAAGAGCTAAGGCAAACCAAGAATTGGCCACCAAAATATTTTGTGAATGTCTCTGAGAAAAAAAACCATCGCTAATAAGTCAATTTCTAAAACCAACCTGTGCATTTTTTGCTTTTCAGTCCTAACTAGGATAGATGAAGTAAAAGAAAGAAACAAAAATACCAAAGTTGTGCAATAAAGAATTTAAGTCAAATACAGGCAGTTATTGGAAAAATTCCTCTTGCCTTATCATGATGTTTATCCAACCAAGCTTTAATTAAGTATCAACATGAAGATATTACATAGATTTCTGAAGAAATGCTATGAAGCTCATAGCATTTTAACTGCATTTTATTTTTGCTGTAGAAGATAACTTAGGTGCGCAGCTTTCTCCTTCCCCATTTCATCACTCCTTTACACCGCTAGACTAAGGTTACTCAGGTAGTGGTAGTCTCCTCCTTTTTTTTTTTTTTTCTGTTTTCCTTCCCTCCCAAGATTAATTCATATTCATATACTACCACAAATCTTCCCCAGACTATATGGGAATAATTTCAACCTTGCCCAGGGTCATTTCTGTCATTATTGGCTACTCAACTCCATTAGAAGCTGTTACCCATCCTATAATTCAATATAAAAATGCAATCACAGGGATGCTGGGGTTCACCTCCTGCCATTTGAGCAGTTTGTGACAGCAATGAGACAACCAACCACTCTTAGAAGGTTTGCAGAGGCAGCTCCTCTGCT